>CATIWO010228035.1:0-19485 GCA_949673435.1 Macaranga tanarius | reverse complement strand
CCATGACCAAGGAAGGGTTATAGAGGCTAAGGTTAATCGTCTTCATGGAAGTTATGCTGTTGATGAAGCGTTGGCAATTCGTGAAGGTATTCAGATGGCTAAAGTAGGAATTGTTCTCATATTCAGGTGGAAAGTGATAGTTCCACATTTATCAGCTTTCTAAACAACAATCTCAAAGACTTTTCCTACCTCGGGCTGTTAGTGGCTAATATAAAAAGCTTGGCGTCTCCTTTCTCTAATGTCATTTTTTCTTATGTTCCTAGAACAACAAATAGACTTGCTCATTTGTTAGCTCAATATGCCTTCGACATGGAAGGTGATAGCAATAGGTGGTCTTTCTCAGTCCCTCATCATCTTGGGGAAATTGTTATCTTGGATATGATTGTTTCTTGAGCTTTCCTTTTGTATAGTTCATTTATCCCTATAATGATTGTTGTCCCCGGGTTGACAATTACTTTTTAGCCCCTGAAAATTACCATTTGGTCCCTATAATTGGCCCCTGAAAATGTAATTTGCCACGCCAAATTACAATTTTACCCCCACAAATAAAATGCCCCTATGTAAAATGGGGAGTCAAATGGTAATTGTCCACCCGGTGGACAACACTGTAGCTGTCCACCCGGTGGACAGCTATCATTTCCCATATATATATATATATATATATATATATATATATATAAAGCTGCCTACTTTCATTTATCATACACGCAAATAATTACTAAACATAGAAGTTGATCAAGTTACACTAAAAAATATCTATGATTTTGTAATATCACCGAATAAAGCTCAAAATCAAATTTCCTATCATATTAAATAATTTAAATAACAAATGTTACCAAGTATACTCCAGGTTTTGTAATATATGTTCTAGTTTTTGATAAATCAATAATGATTTAAATTTATAAAAAAAATTTATTAAAAAAATAAAACATTTTGATTTGATACAAACTCATTTAAGCACACTTATAAATAATACCATGTCTGCAATACACTGGTTAAGGCCAAACCTAAAATCGTAAATCATATAAATTTAAAGGATAAATATAAATAAATATCATATGATTTAAACATTATACAAATAAATTCATTCAAAGTGACAACATTTGTTAATTTATGAGTTATCTTTTTTAACATCTAAATATTAAAATTTTAATATAATTTGATAGATGAAGAAAAATAATTTTGTCCATAATAATATTAGGTGGTAATAATAACAGAAAAAATATATAAAAAATTATTTTTTTTTATATTTTCACAGGACGAAAAAGATTTTGAGAATTATAGACAATGATGCTTCTGCTAAATTCAAGTTAGAATTGTATGAACTCAACTAAAATTAAAATTTTTAAGATGTTGGATGGGAGAAAATAGGGGTGGCCGCGGGCCGGTTTCGGCCCGGAAACGAACCGGTCAAACCTGGAACCGGGTTGAATCGGCCATGAACTGAGAGAGGGACCGGTTCAAGGCCGGTTCCACTCCTTCTGGAACCGTAAACCAGCGGTTTTAGTTCGAAACCGGTCGGTTCAGGTTTCGAACCGGTCAGTTCTTGTTCAGTTTATGAAAAAAATTTATGTCAAAAATTCAAAAAATGCAAATCACAACTTCTTACAAAATTCTACATAATTTTCTCTTACTCGTGTTATATTTTATTTTCTAAAATACTACAACTTTTTTTATAGTGCATAAAAAACTGAACCAACAAAACTGAAACCGGACCGAAACCGGAGTTAGGCCGGTTCCGGTTTGGTTCCACCTTAAATTGAACCGTGAACCGACGGATCCAAACTGGAACCGCCCGGTTCATGAACCGTGGCCACCCCTAGGAGAAAAATTATGAGTCGTAATACATTTTTCCATTTAAATACTATTAATATGAAATCATAAGTATTAAATTATCAAAAAAAAACTATAGACCCCTCAAATTATTTACCTGCACCAGTCCCTAAATTTGATGAGTCCATCTTTATTGCACCCTTTTTACAAGTAGCATAAAATTCAAATTAACTACTACTGATAGGGTATAAATTTTGCCGTTAATAATACCTTCGTAGCTTTCCATGCGCTTGGTAAATTTATTAAGGAATAAAGTTCGATTTGGCCCTCGAACTTATCGCGAAAGATCAATTTGGCCCAAAATGACCTTTTTCAATAATTAAGCCCAGAACTTGCCATTAATGTCTCATTTAAGCCCGATTTTATACTGCTGCTGGAGCGTGCACTTCACTAAAGTAATTAATGGTAAAAAAATGAATAAAAAATTTAAAAGCAAAGCAATTGGCAATTCCCCAAATTGAAGAAATCCATATTCTGCATAAACCCTAACCATAGCCGAAATTGAAGAAATAATTTGACGCTGTAAATGTCTGCTACATCCTCATCGTCATCCTTTCATTCAGATGCTTCATCTCATCACTTTCCTTTGTTCAAGGGACCAAAATTTGATTATGAAGGGCCTGAGAAGAGATGTGAGTGTAATGCAAATGGTTTGAAGGCTCCAATGCGAATGTCATGGACGAAAAGCAACCCTGGAAGAAGGTTTTTCAACTGTCCTAAGGTAATATTAATTTAATTATTCTTGATTGTTGTGAATGATATAATTCCTAGGTGTGTAATGGCTGATTGAAATTTTGAATTTCAAATTGCAGGGAGAAGGTAAATGTAGGTATTTTGAGTGGAAAGATGAGAAATTTACTAGTTGGTCTATTGAAGTTATAAATGGATTAAGGAAAGAGCTGCTCAGACTTGAGAATGAGCTTACCGAGTGTACATCATATAGATGTGAAAGATGCAGAGGAAGGATCATAGTGCTTGAGTATGAGATACAAAACCTGAATCTCATGTTATCTGAAGCTATTGGAGAAGCAACAAAATGGAAAAAGAAAATTAGACGTCTGAATATATTGTTAGGTGTAGCATTGATATGCATTGCCTTATTATTAGCTTGTAATGTGTAAAAGAATTTACATTCTCTATTATATATGTGGTAGGCATTTTGTGAAACTATGGTCTACCACATTTTGTGAAACTATGGTGTAGCAATTTGGCCCTTCTTATGGCTTGAAAATGTAACGAAATATCTAAATGAAATGCCATCTTTTTGAAGTTCACTTTCCTTTGTTCTTTGTTCTTGTCATATATGGAATTGGCATGTGTGTATTTGATCTTAAGATACAGCTGAACACATAATTTTAGGGAACTTTGGGGAACACATAAGCTTTCTTAATGAACATTAATAAAAGCTTAACACTGATGTGCAGAGTTGTAGAATATAGAGATAGAGAAAAAGCATAACAATGAGATGTAAATTAAGAAATTGACATTAGCATATGCATAAAAGCTAGAACATGTGTTCTAGTATACTCAGAAACATAATTCCTTAAGTATGTCATATACAAAATCAAAATTGGCATATGTTCATTTGAACTGACTATGCCATCTATAAAAAAAACAGTCAACTATGGCCATTTACATTTATGTACTAGCAAAAATATTGACCAAAAAGTATGTAATCCAAAAAGCCAAAAACAAAAAGCACTATAGTTAATTTATGTGCATTTTCTTTGTTAATTTCTGTAAGGAGGTCTGCGCTTCTGTTACAGCTTCTGTCTTTTAAGAGGATTGATTTGCTAGACATTTTGAGGCATTGAGTGGCCATCATGTGGCTGTGTTGAGCAGGATTCAGTTGCTGATGTATGTTTAAGAATTTCATCATTTTGGGTGCTCCTTTGGACATTCCCAATCCTGGATTGTCTCTCAATCTCCAATTGACTTCCACTAACTGTAGAATTCCCACACCATTGCAAGCTAGGTGCCTAAAATCTACCATAGCATGGATTCCCTTGACCAGTTATGGGCACACCTTGTTCTTGAATGACTCTCTGGTTTTCAATAGGGATAGGACTCTCCAAAACTGATTTTGGAATTCAAGGCCTCTCCTCCTTTTATGCCATCTAGACCAGATGTGCATGGCATACCATCTGTGTTCAGCCATTAGAAGCTCTTTCTTGACAGCTTCAATTAAGCCCTGAGGTAAGACCAATTAGTTTTTGTTAGTCTATAGTTATAAATAAACATAAACAATTGAATTAGAAATCCATTAACCTTCTGCATGTCACTTATTATTGTAACGCCATCACAGTAGAAATTTCAAGATCTTGCTTCAGTAATTGAAAAAACCAAGCCCAATTAGCCTTGTTTTCGACATTCACAGCAGCCCAAGCAATTGGGAACATTTGATTGTTCCTATCTCTGCCTATGGCTGTTAGTAACTCCCCTTTATAACATGTTTTTAAGAAACAACCATCCACTCCTATAATAGGCCTGCACCCTGCCTTCCATCCCTTTTTAAGAGCATCAAAGCAAATGTAAAGCCTCCAAAACTTGTTACTGTTTGGCTCTGTAAATAGAACTGCAGTTGTTCCAGGGTTTGTAGACTTTAATTCTTCTATGTAGCTCTAACGGCTGCCATACTCTTCTATGTAATTGCCAACTAAATCTGAAATTACCATCTTCTTTGCCCTTTTGCACATTATCGAACTAACTTCACATTTCAATTCCTGACCAACAAGCTTTCAAAAATCATCTATCTTGATTCTAGGTTCTTTAATAATTCTGTCCTTGTAATAACCAGCTAAGAATTTGGTTGTCACTCTCTTGTTCTTGAAAACTCTGCGACATTTGTGTTGAGGATTATAAGATTTAATCCTAAAATCTGAAGTCTTATTCTCAATACTTGTAAATATGGACCATGGACACCCTTTTTTAGTACACACAGCCTTTATCCTCAAATTCTCATTTTTGGTGAAATCCACTTCACAACCCTTTAAGACTGAATATTTGGCTATAGCATCCCTGAACTGTTGAGCTGTTTCAAAAACCATCCCCACTACAAAAGCTAGCATTCTGTCACTTGGATTATAGAATATCCTGTCAGGTTTTTTTCTTCTCATGGTCTGGCCAGTTTCATCTTCTGAATCAATCTCTATGTTGTAGTTGTCATCAGATGCATAATATTCAGTATCTGTGTGTAGCTCCTCATTTGCAACATCAGTCTCATTAACATTAGCAACATCATCATTTGCAATATCTTCTGGCTCCTCATTTTCTATGTTGAATTCTTCTTAAAGCTACTCTTTATCTTCTGGCAAAACACGTGCATTGCTGTTGTAGAACTTCTTCATTTTCTCTCTGGCCTGCTCCAACTCCTCATCACATCCATCTAAAAGCACATCTTCTTCTTCTTTATCTTCAATTGACACTTATCCTAAACCTGAATTTCTTGAAGCCTCATTCCCTGTTGCAGCAACCACTAACTCAGGATCCTCCATATCAGCCTCACCACCTGCCCCTGCCTTTCTTATTGCCTCATTAGTCACTGCAACTACTGACTCAGGATCCTCCATGTCAGCCTGATCACCTGCCCCTGCCTTTTTTACTACCTCGTCAGTGCTTGCAGCCACTGATTCATGTCCAGCCCCTACCTCTGTTTCTAACACTTCATCAATGCATACATTAATTCCCTCTAAAAATTGCAGTTCTTGATGCAAATCAACATTATGCTCTAAGTAGAAGTCCACTGAGTCCATATCTCCACAACAATTAAATATCTGAAACACCATCTTATCATCACTCATCAATACCAATCCATCATCTAGAGTACATCCAGGTTTTAGCCAATATATCGCAGGTTTGTGATTGTAACCTAGTGATCTAACATACCTCTCAATCTTCATGTAATGCAATTTATCCCTATCCGGAATCTACAAGATAGCTAACTCTTCATTCTCGTACCTAACACTTGCATCCTTCACAAACACTCCACCATGATGAAACCGCAAATTCAACGGCTACCCAGTATCTCCCATCTATTAATTAACAATATCAATATTCAATAAACAATCAGTGATTATCAACAACTACCCTTCAATACCAGAAATAAAACCTCTCTAAACCAAAACATACATGTCAATGTACTAATAAATAAACCCATCACCAAAACATCACAAAATGCATATCACATAAACTAAACCATTCATATAATTATCAACTTTTCCAACTAATTATATGCATATCACATAAACGAAAAGCCATAAAAATTAAAATTTTCACATAATCATCACAATGTCAAACATTCATATACAAATGTAAACCCAAATATAACAGATGTACACAAATGCAAGAGCATTATCTTACTTGATTAAGATTTTCCTTCGCTTCGCCAGATTATACCTCTCTATATTACAGACCCAACTTCCTCTCTTTTCAATTTCGTCTTCTGTAACCTACCTGCTCTGCTACAAGAAATATCATCTCATTGCATGCCGCCCACTTATGCCATAATTTTTCCGCCTTTGCTTAATCAGTTTCTTAAGGTTAATTAACTCCTAGTACGTTTTTTTAAATTTCGTCACGCACCTTTAATTATAAGTGAAGTGCACGCTCCAGCAGTAGTGTAAAATCGGGCTTAAATAAGACATTAATGGCAAGTTCTGGGCTTAATTGTCGAAAAAAATCATTTTGGGCCAAATTGATCTTTCGTGATAAGTTCGAGGGCAAATCGAACTTTATTCCATTTATTAACTTCTGAATAAGATCTTATCAAGAAAAAAGATATTCGTGAGCAGCACCAACAACACAGCTGACAATAATTTACAATCATGGTTTAAATATTCTGAACTATGAATGCTCTATACAAAATATGATCCGAGTATAATTGAGCTATTAAGGTACATTAAAGAAAAACTGTTGGTCCTCTATCAAAAACACAACGGTATCAGAATAGTAAATTCCCAATGAAAAAAAAAAAATACACCAAGGGAAACATTTGTTTGTAAAGTTACAAAAAAAAGGCTTACAATTCCATTTATGTGCAGAGCCTTCTATAGAATGTCCAACAATATCACGGCTGATAAAAATTGTTACCTCCTTGCTCATGATTATTATTTATTGGTGTGCTAACAACAGGAATATCCAAGCTGCTTCCTTCAGTCTCAGGGGCAATCTCTTTTACATCAGCTATTCTTGACTCTGTTGGCCGAATGTCATTCCATTCGGTATCTCCAATTGGCTGGGGGTTAGCTTGATCAACTCCCATGTCTACTACACCATCCTCAGAGACTGGCAGAACTCTAGAAACACTCAGACAAGCCTTGTCCACATTCTCTTCCGACAAGTCCACATGCTTAGTGAGGGGAAGAGTGTTTCCAACAATGTTTAAGGACTCGGTATTCTCAAACACTTGCTTTGTATCAATATGCTGTCTGTTCACAGAAAAAAATTAGTATATCATATTTTCCATCTTCATGTCAGTAGTATATTTTAAATTGTCTACCCCATCCAACCTTGTAAAACAAATATCAAAGATCTAAATAGATCTATCTGGAACTAGTTAAATTATTACCATGCTTGGTTACATGAACTTTAAAACAAATGTAATGTAATGAGTATTACATTCTTATGCTTGGTTATACTATTTTCATGTAATGTAATGAATTTTTTAAAAAAATTTTATCAATGATAATCTTTAAAAAAAATATATTTACATTACAATGGTCACATAAAAAAGAGAATAAAATAAAAAAAGAGAGATGGGAAAAAATAAAGAGAATAAAAAATAAAAAAAAAGAAAAAAAAACAGAGAGATGAACAAATAAAGAAAAAAAAGAGTAAAAAATAAGAGAAAATAAAAATAAAAAAAGAAAAAAAAATATAAACAGTAAAAAATTAATAAAATAATAAAAAATAAATTAAAATAAATAATGTATTGTAATGAGGAATACACAGATTTTTTATGGAATGCCAAATACAGTTTTGAAAGTAATGAGGATTCCCTCTGTAATGTTCATTACGCTGGAACAAAAAAAAATTATCTACCAAGTATGGTAATGAACTATGGAATGTAATGGGCATTCCATTACAGGGCCCATTACTTTCAACCAAACAAAACCTTAATGGTTGGATCAAATAACATGCAAGAACCAATATTTGTACCCTCAAACATTAACAAAGAAAAGACTCAATCTCCCAATAAGAATCATAGTGAAAAATTATAGTTGCACAATTTTGAAAATCATCTTGTAACTTGCATTTGAGGCACAGGTACACCTTTTATATCAAGCATATGAGAATTCCAAGATTATCTTCTTATAAATAACATGGTAAGTAAGACCGTCCCTGTTTGAAAATCTTTCTACCTTGTATGTTTCTCCCACAGTTATCAATGTTTGTATTTTCAATCTTTGTTCTAACAAGTAATAAAAAAAAACAACAGGGAACAGCTTTCAGAATACCTTCTACCATGAGAATTTTTCAGTTTGGAACGACTGAAAATTTCCCTTACCACCAAACTAGCAAGTATGTCTGAAAAGAAACTTTTTAGAGAACTCCTCAAAGCAAGACAAGTTTTCAGTCTAGAAAAGAGGCCTTTTTTTCTTCAGATACGACATCTTATTTATTCTAGAAAGGAAAACATTAACCAGCAAAGTTTCAGAACTTCTTTAATTTCCTAACATTCCGTCATCCTATAATTTTCTTTACATGATTTTTCAACCAGAAAGGATAATTCTTTAGAGTATGAGATCTACACATAACAGTAGCTGAAACCCTGAAGTGGACTAAAAATGGACTATACAAGAACGCAATATGGAATAAAACAGAATGCAAATTATAATATTTTCAAAGGGATCAGATGTTAAACCTTTGAAGTTGTGCCTGTAACATATTCACATATGCTAGAAGCTCTTGCTTCTCATTCACAGCAGCAATCTCTTTCTGTGAAGCTTCTTTTACTCTAGCTTCAGCATCTGCTTCTGCAACCCTGACTTTCTCCTCTGCTCGCACAACAGCTCCTTCCAATATCACAACACGCTCTCTAGCTTTTGCAAGCTCAGAACGCCATAAATGTGCCTCTTGAAGAGCAGAATCTCTCTGCTTGATCAGTTCATCTCTTTCTTTGTTCAAAGTGATAACTTTATCTTCAAACTCTTTCAACTGTGTACACAAATGAAAACTGAGATAAGTCGTAACAAAAACAGACAGAATTGACATCCAAAATCGTGCATTTACATTCTAAGCTCTTCTGTATGGACAGTAAGTAGACTAGAACTTCTTGGGAACTGAATAAATATGTTTTGTTTGGTTCGCATTATTTAAGTTCCTAGAAGAAGTAGAATGGTATATTTCCCATCAATACAGGAAGTCAACTTCCCAAGGGGGATGTAGTTAAGTTGTTTTCTGACTTAAGTCAGTAATTGACTAATTTTCCCATAACTTTAAAGCTGGTAGAGCAAAATATTAAACTGATTATTTTTTCTTCAAATACCCCTCATAATATCTACAGTTACAATTAACAATTTAAAATATACATCATTAGGTTTTATTTAAAAAAATATTTATTTTTTCAAATGCATATATTATTTGTGCGAGTTTTTTTTTTTTTTCCCATCTTTCTCCAAATTGTGAATTTGAAAGCATATCATGGTACCCTTATCAAATTATTCACATAATTTCAAATTGATGGTTATTAATGAAAATTAACTTTTATACTGATAAACCATATACAAGCCACAATTGTTGTATTTTATATTTTATGGTGCGATGCTATTGTCTTTTATGATATTTGAGGCAAAAAAAAAAAAAAAAACTCTGATTCCTGGGAAGTTAAAACTCAAGTAGCAATCACCAAATAAATAACTTTCCAGAAATTCAACTTCCCAAGAAGTAGAGCATTTAATACCGTTGGAGAATATATCCCAAATTGGAAAAGTATAAAGAGGTAAAGTGGCTTATAGGTAGTGTAGATTGTGTCTTAACACAAGCCAATTGGTTTTGTGTTACATGGGTTCAACCCCATTTATAAGTCCACATGTGAGTATGTGGGCAAACACTCTTCGGGCCCGTGGACTTGTTTAACAAATACCAAACAAGGCCAACCTCAAAATAAACAGCTCAGACAATTAAAAATAGCACCTCAGCATTCTAAATCAGATTTCATGCATACATTTAATCATTCATCTGTCTATTAACCTTTTATGATTTTTCTTTTACAATTTTATAAAACAATGAAAGGAAAACAATTCCAGTGGAAAGAGGATGCAAGTGATTCCTGAATGCGGAATCCTTATAAATACAAATAAATCATATTAGATGACACATCAATGGATAAACTAAACATCAATAGAGAACAACAGATAATTGATACCTTCAACAAAGATGACTCTAGCTGCTTTTGTGAAGCTTTTGATAAGCGCTCAATCTCAGCACAAGCAATTTTCCTTTGCTCATCCATTGTATGGGCTGCAGATGCTGCAGCTTCAGCAGCTTCAGCTGTCTCAGTCAGTTTCTCTGCTATGTCCCTTATCGTTGAGTCACGAGCACGAAGGTCTCGAGCCAAATTCTGCAGTTCCTCATCCTTGACTTTCAGCGTCTCCTGCTCAACATAACTACTCAGAAAACAGAGTGTGGAATGAAAATTTTTCATTAGCACCTAAAAGTCACACGATGGCCGAGTGACACCAGGCAAGGGCATGGGCCTTGCTTTGCATTGCATAACACGTGACTTACATACAGCATGCCAGCAAAAAAAATTATAACTTGGATTCCCAGGCCCATTTTCTCCATAAGGTTTTATTATGACATTTACTTTTCATCACCACCAACATATGACTAAAAACTGATTTAAGATATTTAACATATTAAGAATCAGAACCCAACTCAAGTCATCTTAATATAATGATCTGAGAATTGTAATGTTTGTTGATTTCCTACTGTGACTCAATTCTTCTTTATACAATGATCTGAGATTTGCAATGTTTGTCAATTTCCTTCTGTATAGGTGGTTCACTTACCCAAAAATGGTTATTTTTGAAAATTTAAATTTTTTTCTAGCTAGAACTTATATCGATACTACAAAAGGTATTATAAGTTGTTTTCTATTGTTCTCCCTTACTAAAAAAAAAGGCACTCATTTTATGCACCTTCTCCAACTGGAAGAAGAAGAAAAGGTTTGACCACATCCCTAAAATATCCATAGTTCCTTACCACTATAATTTCCCTTCTCAAAGCCAGCAATATCAAACACAAGTCAACCACTCACTGTCTCTACCATAACACTTCAAATAATTCTGTTGAACCTCTTAAAAAATACGACTTTAACTGAGTACTGCAAGATGGTAAAAATAGGGACAACATCAATGATTTTCTGCTTTTCCAATAGAAAATGAAAACCAGTAAAAAATGAAAAGTAAAAACTCAAAATGGTTCTCTATAACAAAAGAGTCCATAGAAAGTATATTTTTTTCCCAATAAGAAAGGTACTCTTACAATTTGTTTAGAGAAAGGAAAGCAAAGAGAAGAAACACTTTAACACAGAACTTTTATAAAGAAGAGAGCAAGGGAATGAAGGATAATTATATTAACCTGTTTATACTGACATAACTACTGTCATTCAAAAAAGTAACCTTTAACTTATCTCTTACCTATCCAATAGCTTTTCCAGTTTTCCATATTATCATTCATCCTCTAACCAAACAATGGAAAATATTTTTCCACTCACCCTTCCTCTAGAAACTTTCTAGAGAAAATATCAGGCTCAATCAGCTATGCACATTTCCATGCTTTTCCAGGTGTTTTTCTCATTATTTTTCATCAATCATTTTTTGTTAAAGTACCTTAATTGCTTTTCTGTTTTCAAGCAATCTTAACATGTGATTTTTGGGATTACTAGTGCACTTTAAACAAAATATAGCACAAAGGTGCCATTGTCTTTCTTCACAATGTCAATCATGTACAGAGTATACCTAACATATAACATGATAAACAATTTGTATAATCCTACATTCACTATACAGCCATAGAATTTTCCTAATCAGGATGGGAAATATATGTTTCTATTATCTATTTTATATTGTAAAATATTCTACAATTTCTCGAACCAAAAACAGCCATAGAATTTTCCTAATCCTTAAGAAATCTTATACAAGTCTTGTGCTTTTTAAGTAAAATAGTTGTTTGTCCAATGAACTTCACTACTTAGGGTTGAATATATAGATCATCTCTGACCATTTCTTTTCATATTGTGTTCATTGTACGGATATTTTTCACTTTTTCATCCCATCATTATATATTTAACACTTGTTTTGTATTTTCATGAGACTTTAATATGCTTGACCCTGGCCGTCTAAATCAAGCGCTCAAACCACCTCCATCAGCCACCTACTTAAGTGAGTGCCACTTTAACCTTCCCACATATGTTCTCACTTTATATTGGCTCTTGTATTTCGACACATTCATCTTAGCATGTTCATATTTGCTAAATTATTTTAGAATTCTTACCTCACTACTCAAGAGTTGTTATGCATAGTAGGCAATTGTGGCAATATTGTAAAGCTTCTTCAATCGTTTGGGATTTGAAGATCTTGGATGGACTCATTTTACACTTCTTGATTTTTGCCCATCATGTTTTTATCCCATGAGAATTTGAAAAACTTGAAACATGTGGAATTGGTTAGTTAAAAGAGCCTAGTAGGCTCCCCATGAGGCAAGGCATGATATTTGCTTTTTTATTTGTGAAGAGCCTTCAAAAAAGCCACAACTAGGCATTCAATTCATGCCAAGTGCAAACCTAGCCAGTTGTCTTTTTTCCCTGTGTTATATTTCAGGTGGTGCTTTTATGCCCACTAGACACTATTTTGCACATGAGAATAATAGAAAATTTACTCTACTAATAAAGAATGGAAGTATTTACCACCATTATCATTTTTTATAAATAAAAAAATGAAATAAGCTTCTTTCAATCAGGATAAAGAGTAAAAATATGTACTTTATTAACTTCTATTAAGAATAAAGGATTATAATGGTATAACGATTAAGGGGCTGATAATCATATTCTAAATGACTTATAGCTTGCTTTCATATATGTGGGTGAATGACGTATACTAACATTTTGGAGCAGTGGCTATGCTGGTGGAGACTCATTGTTAGAGAGACTAATTCTAGGATAGTTGCTCAAATATCGTTTTAGGCTTAAATTTGTCTTGAGTCGCTGTTGTGGATGTCTTTGGGTGATGAAGTTGCAGGAACACCTATATGCAATGAAAAATATGGATTTGAGATGGTGGTCATAGCAGCCTCATGCCTATAATTATTCTACATTTATTTTTCATTTTTTCAAAATAAGAAACTTATTTAAGAATCAACATATTTCAAGCATAAAATTGTTCCATGGGAACTTTGTTGGTAAATCCATACAGTGGCATAATGATGCAGAAAATCTGTTGCAATTAGAGCAAGGAGCACAATAAAACTAGAACAAGTCATAAAATGCAAAATATAACCTTCTTTTTCTCCATTTCCTCCTATTTAATTTCTTTTGTAAAATCAACATTTAAGCACGATGCAAAATAAAAAGCCTATTAAAGATTATGTAGGAATTTTTACTTAATCTGGAAAATATTCATCGTTTAGCATTGCATTAGTCCTTTTAACCAAAACATACTGCAATCATAACCCTAACCCAATCTTTATGAAACATATTGGATGTGAACTTTGAAGCACAAAGTGGATATGCTCATCTACAATTTAAGCCAGGATCTAGCATAGAATGAGCAGATTGCAAATATTATACCTTCATGATTGCTAGATCATCCATTGGACCATCAGTAATTCTATTATTCACCATTCCTAAAGCATTTCTCAAAGAAATCTGCATAGCACCTTCAATTTCTTTAGAGCATTCAAGAGCTGTTGAATTGGCTGCGGCAACTACAGTTGCAACTGTTCCCAATTTTGCAGAACCATTCCCGCTTAAGGAATTCACAGCTTCTTTATGGGCCTTCAGAACCAACTGAGTTGCACTGATTGATAGAAGGTCAAAAGATAAATGAAAAAGATATGGATAAAGATAATGAATACTATCAGTCAAAAGATCAATACAAGCAACAAAGGTGAAAAACTAAAATGAAACCATGCAGTCTTAACAATTGAAAATGCATTTTTCATGAAGGAAACAGTCCACCGTAAAAAATAATATCGACCACCATCAACAAAATTAGTCACCAACTTAAAAAATAAAAAACCTGCAGAAACAACAACATTGTCCATGCAGAGTATGATCATTTATTGGAGGCATAATTCAAATGAAGAAAGAGAGATTCAGCTTCCAAAGGACACAAAAGTCAAGAAAAAGAAAAATAGGGAACTAGGAAGAAAGAAAACACATAATCCTCAAATGATAGACATAAGGAGTAGAGGAACTTGAATTTGATGTGATAAAAAATGACGTGTAGGAGCCAAAAAAAACAGATGAATGTTTGACTGATAATAGATTGCTGGAATTTTCTTAGTCCTTGATCTAATTTGCTAGTAGTCCCACATCAAGAGATGAGGAAAACCTTCTATATGAATATGAAGGCGACTAAGGGTAGGACACAAAGTTAGGTATCTGTTTCCATCCTATCTGAGACTTAGTTCTCCTTCAAAATTCTTGAAAGTGTCTATTTGTCCTCACTTATTAAAGCTATGTCATAATTTTAGTGCCTTTTGCCATTTTCATTCCTTCCACTCCAATCAAAATGATCTAGGTGCATCCAAGATGTTTGCACTTGTTGCGAAGATGATACTATGTAACCTATTAAGGAAATTATAAAAACAACAATACACCAGCATCCAAGGCCCTAATGATTAACACAAGCTTGCAAAGATTTAGTTTCAAAATGGATCATTCAACAAAGGAAAAAAAAAAAGGCAAGAGGGAAAGAAAATCAAAACCAAAACAAGTTGTAACTTATATCCCTCATTGAACTTCTAAATGCTTCCTTTAATTCTAATTATTTAGAGTAATATTGTTTCAAACATTTAGCAAATGTTCAAGTGCACAGAGCAAAAATACCAACAGTGAACATATAAAAAAAAAAAACGGTCTCATTAGACAGGCACAAGAAAACTTACTGCAACGTAGCCACCCATGCTCTAGCTGCACCGGGGGTCTCCGCACAAAGGAAGTAGTCTTTTTTTTGTGGAGTGCCAATGTCTAAATTTAAGTTAAGCACACAACAGCAAAAAACCCAATTCAACTACACAAAGACAACTTTTAGCTAAACAAAAAGACAAATTCAGGTTTGTATATATTTTCTAAACAACATTAGATGAATTAATGGGGATACAGAAACAGCAGCCATCGTATTTTGGAAGTCCACTAAAGCACATAAAGAAAAAGAAACATTGTTACTTGCCATTGAAATTGTTACAATCAAAATAAAAAGCAACCATTAATCATAAAATAATAATAACAATAACAATCTTACTGGAAGTTCACAGGAGAAACCGTTATCGTGCTATTTGCATCAAAGATGATAGTTCCCTTCACAGCTGGTTCATTTCTCCTAGTCCTAAAGCAAGCAAACAATTAAAAAATTGAAGGCTAAAATGCACCCAAGAAATGAAATAGAATGAAGCCGAGAAAATAAATATATAAAAGAGTGTGACTTAATACTTACTTATATTCCATTTTTCCAGTTGTTGGATCCAATATCACCCATCGCTCGTTCCATTTTCTCAACTATAAATAAAAATAAATAAATGTTGAGGAGAACGAACAACAAACACTTCAATTTATAAATTTTCAGGTAACAGGAATGCCCTGATCAATCTTCGAACCTAATTTTCACCTCTCAGGTAAATCTAGGGTTTATTTCACTTTCTAGTTAATTGTATGAACCCATAAAAAAATTGTACTTATACATCAATTTATATAAATTAGCATCCATCAATCCACATAATCAGTAAAAGCTTAAATTCGATGCATAATAAAAACAGTGAAATCTGCAAAAGTGGAAGGGGATTAAAAGCTAATACAGTTTCAGATCGCTTGAGAAGTGGACCCTGCAATAAATTCCGACCAGAACCAGACGCTAACTGCCGCTTGATCCTTTCCAAGCTGTTCTCGGCGTCCACTGCTGTGTGCTGTTGGAACAATTACCATTTTTATTTATTAATCCAAACAAAAAAAAAAAAAAGAGTTCAGATTATTAACAGAAGCTCACCGAAGAAGCGCCATTTGAGGCCATGATGATGTAATTTAATAGATAGGGATCACCGAACAGAAGAATTCAGAGTTATAAAAGAGCTGTTTTTAATTAACAGCGTTTGAAGAAATGGGTTTCGGGATGTTTACCAATTATGACGACTACCTAAAAATAAATCAATCTTAAATCCAAATAATAATAATAATAATGATAAATCAATCTTAATAACAAGATAAAATAAATTTACATAAAATAAAAATAAAGGTCTACTCGAAGGCCGTTAGGTTTGTTGGATGGACTTGTAGGTAAAGCTCATTTTATGCTTTTTATTTTATATTTAATATTTTCTTTCTCTAATAACGTAGTAGGGCTAATCTATATATGCTCTAAAAATATTAAATTAAATTAATGACGTGTGATATTTTTATAAAAAAAAATATAAAATTGAAATTAAGAGGAACTAGTAGAAAATCCGCGATATATTTTAAAATAATTAATTAAAAATTTTTAATAAATTAAAAACTATAAATTAATCAATTAAATAGAGTATATATATTTTTAATGTGCACAATAACAATAATAATTAAATAAATAAAATGAAATGAAAATTAGAATTATTTTATTAATTTATGTAACTTAAATTTTGAAATAAAAAATAATCCAAATTAATGAAAAAATTATATAAATTATATTCAACCAACACGAAAATGATTCAAATATTACTGTTAAGAAGACATTTTCGGGCGTTATATTTTAAAATAATACTCTCTCCGTTCCATTGTAATTGTGGTTTTAAAAAATAAAATTTGTTTCATTCCAAATGACTTGTTTAGATTACCAATAAAAAATAAACGTTTGTTTCCAACTTTACCCATATCTTGGTTTTAGAGTTTGATTGAAGTACAAAGTTTTTGTATTTCTAAAAGAGGGTAATATAGTCATTTACACTTATAATTAGACCTATTAAATAGGATTCTTAATTTTTATGATACTACCTTAAATGACAATTGGAATGGAACATAGAGAGTATATATTTTGATCCTATTTTTATGTTGTCTTTTCTTTCCTTTTTAATATTCAAGAATATTTGAACTTCTTACAACACAAACGGAATATATCTCAATTGGAATAAATTGAGTAAGAATAACTCTGAATCTAATGTTCAACATGAGAGATTATTTCATTTGTTGCTCCTCCTCAGTATGGTAATTTGTTTTTGATTACCCTGTACATTTATGCTTTGGAATGAGCTTGTCCAAACGAACGTGACTTCCATCGTCAAGGACATCAAGGTCAATTTCCAACTCTAATGAATTTTTTTCTTTGAAGTACACTAATGATTTTATTAAACTAAGAATGTGAAAGATAAATAATTTATTGGATTTGCAGAATTTAGATCTTCCAAGGTTGAATCAAATAATTCAATGTTCACTTAGTTCACAAGGTGACATGATATGCACGCATCATGCAACACCTCGAAATTTGATTTAATTATGGTTAATTAAACCACCAAATAGCCTCTTACCTGCATTACCAAAAATTAAACCTTAAAAAACTGTATTTTAAATATTTTTTTCCTTTACACATGAATCATCGTCACATACATATTAACCAAAAAAAATTCATAAAATCATATAAATAATATATGCAGTGAAAATTTTAAATTGCACTGAAGTTGCATTGAACTTTCTGCAACACTCTTTTAATATATTTTTAATGTATTTTTTAATATATTTTTTTCGAAGAGATATAAATTATTCCTAGACAAATAGAATTCATATATATATATATGACAAATAAATAGAATAGGCACATTTAAACAAACAAATAATTGATAAAAATCCGAAGAATTTGCTCATCTATCCTATTCTTGTGATCATAAATAATTCTAGTAGTCAATCAAAAATGAGAAAGTTGTTTTAAGAGGAAAGACAAAAGCAATATTTGTAATGATAAAAAATAAATATACCATTACAACCTACCAATGAAAAAATAATTAAATTTTTTAGGAATAGAAGTTAAACGTTGAAAACTATAACAGAATAGTCTGTCACTAAACAATTGAAATTCAAAAATACAACAACTTGAAAAGTGCAAATCAAATCATCTAGAAATGAAAAAATACATAAAATATGATTCATTCTCACCACATCAATACCAGTCTGTGCAAAGTACTTTTCTTGCTACTAAACTACATCTCATTCTTCAGTCTGTTAGATTAATATTGCCATAGAAGAAAATCAATAACTTATAATAATAATTATTCTTCAAATCTTTAAAAATTGATTTCAAGCATTTGGTTACATGCTTGCTTCCTACAAATAGAAGAACAATAGGCAGGACAAATCAAATTGGGAAGTAATTTTTGCGCTCGAGTAATCATTATTTGTTTAGCATTTTCTTTCTGATTCTGTGCAATTTTTCTTTCAATAGCAGGAACATCCACTCCAACAATTAAATTACAATTGCAACATATAATTTTTTCTATAAATAAAAGGTGTTACTTCATCAGAAAATTATTATTTTTTCATTTATCAAGTAAATTATTAGGGAAAAAACTTACTCATGTCCTCCACATGCTCCAAGTAATCATTATATTCCCTCAAAGACGGAAAATCATCCCCTCTCTTATTGAATCTATAAAAATAACAAAAATAAAAAAACAAAAAACAAAAAACAAAAATTGCAACTATATCCTGTTATATCCTAATTGCACATTAAAATTGTAATAAATAATAACTGTCAAATAATAATAATAATGATGGTAGGCGACGGGGTTCAGCGCGCACTCAAGCGTCTGGCGATCACGACACTATTTGGGCTCAAGGCCTACTAGAAATATAATTTTGGACCTTTTTATTTAGTCGGAGTCGGGAGTCGCCACCTGGATAAAACCCGGGACACTTTTACAGCAACTGGATTCCACGGAGGATACCCAGCAGCCGTCCTCAGAGATTGGGTCCGGAAACTGGATATGGGCTTTTGAATGGCCCACCCGACCTTGCGATCGGCCTCTGTTTGTGTTTTGTATTTTATTATTTTTAATTTATTTAATTATCCTTTTAATTACATGCGAATGGTTGTTTAAATCCAAATAATTTTTAAATTTTACAACTAGGTCCAAGTTTGTATAATTAATCCATTTTCATGTAATTTTTAATTGTGATTCATACATCCATACATCCATATACAATATGCATTAATATTAATTAAATCATACAAAAAAATGGAGGGAGGAGAAATGATTACAACCTTTTAAAAATGAATAAAAATAAACAAATAGATAAATAAATAAACCATGCAAAGAAAGAAGGGAGGAGAAATGATTACAACCTTTTAAAAATGAATAAAAATAAACAAACAGATAAATAAATAAACCATGCAAAGAAAGGAGAAAGGAGAAATGAATTACAACTCAATACAGATAAAATAAACAATCAAAGAAGGGGGGAAGGAGAAAAAATTA
>CATIWO010228031.1:0-19119 GCA_949673435.1 Macaranga tanarius | reverse complement strand
GGATGATATGCACAATTATGTCCAAGATTGTGATTATTGACTAAAGTGAATATCCACATATCTATTGTAATAACTCATATCAAGTAGCATGAGACTCACTACGTCCCACTATCAATATCACATACCGATCAAGGAAAATAGTCAGAGGTGATAGTCTAGGGATTAATACTACCTTTATATTAATCCTCCAACTATGAACATTTATAGTATATGCACTAAATGAGTTTGTCACTTATATTATCAACTCTTGATAATAAACTCATTTAACATAATACTAAAGGTAAATATTCTAATAAATAAACACTTTATCTAAAAGAATATAATATTGCCAAAGAGATTAATATACAATGTTTACATACAAAATGGCCCTAGGGAACATCTATACGAACAACACTTTCTTTCATCAAGCGTATAATTTTAGAAGCTGACATTATATGAGATATGTTCTTATTGATCCCTTTTGTCTTCCACCTTTATATCGACTAGATGTAGAGCTTTAAAAGATGGGTAATGTTTTACCTCTTTGAGATTTTGGCAACTTATGAGAGATGTTGTTTGTTCTAAAAGTTGGAAGTGGTATGGTTTGGCAGTTAGGATGTAGGTTATCTTTGGTGCGAGGTCTCTTTTTAAATTTTCATTTCTCCCTACGTCAATTAAATCTTGAATTTTATGTTTTAGGTCATCGCAGTTAATTGTGGTATGGGTAGACACTTGGTAAATTTGAGAGAAATGGTTAGCATCAATATGTAAAGGTAAGGGATCCAATAATTGTCTTAATTTTAGAGGCCTTAAAAGGTTCTCTTATTGAAGTATTTGGAGGACTTTGTAGAAGGGTAGGTTAAAGTTAGAAAATTTTCTTTTGGTTGGATGATGATTATCTTTGTGCACTTATAGGTATTCTGATTGCAATGGGACATAGTTTATTGAACTCCAGTTTCCTATTAGAAGAGAATTATAGTGTTCATTCTTAAGTTGTCGAGCTTTTACATTTTTTATTTTGATCCTAGCCTGGTATAGGGCTTTAAAATTAGGGTGGCAAGTGCACAATATATTCTTTTTGAGATAGGAGAGTGCACTTTTGATTACTATCTCAATTTGCTCATCTTTACAAGGCCTATTCATTATCATGACAACCTTGGCTCACTATTTTGCAATATATTCAGAGAAACTCATCCTAGACTTCTACTTAATGGTCTCCAAGTCATGTCTTATGACATCCAGTTGAGTATTATATTTATACTACTTGATAAACTTCTGAATCAGAGCCAAGTCCTCGATCCCTCTTATAGTGAGGTGCCTCTATAAGCTTAGTTGTAGCCATAAAAGTGGTGTACTACTTCAAATGCACTATAAGGTCACTAGTGCCATCAAATTTGGTGAAGACAGGGAGATGGAAATCATCCGACAGAGATTTATCCCTAAAAAGTGCCAATTCAGTAAAGTCATAATTCTTTGCATAGGTTTTGTCCTTGAGTATAAATTTAAGCTATACCATCTTGTTGGCTAGCATTTTGGACTCCTCTAGTAACCTAAACTTGATTAGATTGTTTGAATGAACAAGCAACTGAGGAGGCACTTTATTTAGGACTTGATAATGTATATTATCTTCCCCTATCTCAGTTAGTACATTTATCATAACCTTCCCCTCATTAACTCTTAGGTTTATAGAGTCAAATCTTTCATTAAGGTTCTAGTCATCTTAGGAATGCAAGGTTTGATAAGGAGTGGCCTTTATTTCATCTTGGAGGATGTCAACTGAGGCATTATTAGTCAGGAATTTTTAGAATTACTCTTTGAGTGGGTCCTCGAAGTTTTTGTTTTGATTCCCAAATTGCTTAGCCATTTTAATTCCTTTTAGGGGTGTTTTGAGGGGATATGACTGCAAAATGATAGAGTTAATGCAATCGATATAACATGAATACATGCAATGTCATATGATAGAATGACGCTAGCATGAGGAGCAAAGATATCATGAAGAGCAAAGATGTCGTGAATGCATGTTATGTTATGAGCTACAGAGGAATAGGGTTAGTGTGTATGCATGTCGTGTTCATGCAGAATCTTATTAAAATTTGAGAATGGTTGAAAAAAATAGGGTTAGTGATGATATGGCTATGTGTTTATATGTACACATAAAAGAATAAGTGAAGACAATGTAAAGGAAATCAATTAGGATTAGTATAAACCTATAAAATGAACAAACCAAATACATGCAAGGACTCCCTTCCAACCTGATTTCTCTATGAGGTACAATGTCTTTCCTAGGTGGGTTCAATCTTTAATCAACAGTGGACCTTGGATGTGCGCTCAAGTTCGGGCTATGTCAATCTATTCTAAAAGTAAAAAAATCAACATCGCTTATAGTCAAAGTACGCATATTCTAGTATGATCATGTGCTATTCATATGAGCAATATAGAGCCAATGCATCAATATAAATAATGTAATTGGTTAGGCTATGTTTTGCTCTTACAAATACTAAAAAAAGTGGAGTCATGTGTGAAATTTTGCATAGCCTGGGTTAATCAAGTACTATATATATCAGAGTAGAAACTCAAATATGTATTTTCAATCAACATAACATGATCACAATAGAGCATACATGGTTTTAATCAAAAGTGAGTCATTTGTTACTTTTGGAATAGGTTACTACCATCCTAATAAAAAATCTTAACTTTTCCCCTTGTTCGGAAAGGAACAAATGATGTGCATTCTCGAGTATCATCAGTGTAGTATGATAGACTTGTTGGGACCACATAAGCAACATAGCGGCACTGGGTCATATATAATTTTCATATTCCTCACATATGTGAAAACATAAAGTTTACAAGTATTGCAGTGAAAACCTAGCATTGAGTCCATTTCACATATGTGAAAACATAAAGTTTACAAGTATTGCAATGAAAACCTAGCATTGAGTCCATTTCATGTAGTCTTAATAATGCTAATGTAAAGCAACAATGGTAACAAAGTATGAACAATCATTTCAAATTTTAAAGATAAATGGCTAGAGTTTTAACTAGGTTTATATACAAAAACTAGGTGGGACCCTAGGGGAAGTTGCTATTGATTTGTCTATATAGGTTGAGTCAAGGTGAAATTTGAAGTTTTCTTTTAATGAGATACCCCCCATTATGGACTTGGGTTGCAGGCCCTGGTCAGGTAGGCTCAGTATCTTTTACCTACTCGAGAGAAACTACACCCTATAGTGGACTTGGGAGCCGGGTTACATCACATAATCCCTATAGCTTTCTTAGATCGAGTAAAGGCTAAAGATAAGGATATAAAACTAATCACCCCAAGACTCGAGTAGAATCAAAGTGGATCATAGCCCAATAGCATTGGCTAGTAAGGACCAAATATGCTAGTGTGCAAAGTGTAGTGAAATGCAGAATGCTGTTGAAGGAAAGTAAAATCAATATATATAATGAGAAACAACTAGTTTTGAAATCTATTACTTATATTCGGTTCTTAGTGGAGTCGCCACTGCAAGCGAGCTATTTTTTGTCGAGCACCATAAGTGATCTGCAATTGTGGCACAGAATTAGCCCAAATACGCCGTTTAAAAGGGCAAATTAAGAACTCTTTTTAAGGTATTCCTAGAGAAGTCTCATACAATTGGAGTTGCTACCTGATCACTCAAAAAAATAAAAACAAACCTCTAGTACTACATAAAATCCATTTTCATTATTAGAGATTTTGAGTTCAAAAAGTGATTTCTACTTGACTGTTCCACATTATATAATACTTACTCACTTTTTCC
Organism: Macaranga tanarius; assembly: GCA_949673435.1. Lineage (NCBI taxonomy): Eukaryota > Viridiplantae > Streptophyta > Magnoliopsida > Malpighiales > Euphorbiaceae > Macaranga > Macaranga tanarius. Next base: position 15,358 of record CATIWO010228031.1, on the reverse strand, counting down.
ATCACCCTAGTTTCAGATTTGTGATGGCAAATAAAAGGCAAGCATTTACAACATCCACAATGAGCATGATATATAGCCATTCAAGATAAAGCAAAAGGGGAAAAGAATTAAAGATACATCACTTTGATCAAATCCTATTCAATACATCCAAAACATGAAAGGAAATAAGAAAATAAATCCAGTCCTAAACTAATGGGCATGTTTGATCATACATCTATAGTGCACATTCATTCATAATGCATATCATCTATCACATGATCATAGCACCAATCAACCAAAGAAAAATAATGACCCAAAAAATGAAGGAATAGGCATGAAGATGAATAAATAAATGATAAAAGAGTGCAAAGGACCAAAAAGTATGACTGTGAGTAAGCCAATTTTTGTTGGGCACATAAGTAGTTCACAACTGTAGTGCTAAATTAGGTTGAATATGCCTTTTAGAAGGGTAGATCGAGAATCCTTTTTCAGGTATTCCTATAGAAGCCTCGTGAAATTAGAGTCGCCACCTGATCGCTTAGGAATGGAAAATAAATTTTTAGTACTGTACAAACTATATTCCCCTTATCAGAGATTCAAAGTTCAAAAAGTGATTTATACTTAGTTATTTCTTATTATACGGCACCTAAATACTTGTCACATCACCCTAGTTTCGGTTTCATGATGACACATAAAATGCAAACATCCACAATATCTATAGTGAGTACAACATAAAAAAAAATATAGCCATTTACCATACAATATAAAAACAGGGAAAGGGATTAATGAGTACAATGATTTATAATCCTAACAAATACATTTGAAGAGAAAAGAAGTATGAAGAGATAAATCTAATCCTAGATCTAATAAACACCTATAAATTAAAGGTTAATGTAGTAACAAACATTCATTCATCCCATTTATTATTTTGATATACATAAAATAAAAATCTCTACTTGTTAGTAATTCAAGTTACTAATTGAAAATTTTTTCAAATAAAATTAAAAATTTATCATTAATCAATCCAATTTTTTTTTCAGTTATAGATACAAAAGGATGATATATTTCTTCGCTTACAAAAGAGAACAAAATTCTACCTAAAATGATAAAATGAAAAGTAAAAAAATTCCATTGATTCCTTTCTGGATGAAATATGCTATGGGATATATATGAAAAATACATCCTTACCAAAATTTTAACCGTGGAAGAAGCATTTCACAAGATATCATGAATAATGTAATAAAAGGTATTTAAGCATGTTTCTAGCATCTTAGTAACAACATTTATGGCAAACAATAAGCAGAGTGAATAGAATAAAAAAAGGAATATTATTTCATCATCCTGGGATAGAAAGGCGGTATTTCAACCTAAAGTTTGATTTTATAAAACTATGAAATTAATAAAAGAAAGAAACAATTAAAAATGCAAAGAGATTTCTTATTCTATCTAATAATGAAGTTCTCTGTACTTAAAGAGGATGGCTGAGCAGTTGCCAATCCTGCATATGCATGAGAACCCCATTGTCTGGTAGAAGAAGAACTCCTCTTGATGCAAAATTTTGAGTAAAAATGTAATTTCAAAATAGTAGGTTAAAAAAAGATAGAATAACCCTTTTTTCCTAACCATGAACTCAAGATTAATACCATTAAATGAAAATGGATAGAATTAACAAATCACCCATAATCATATCAATCTAAATGTATGATTAACAAAAATATGATGCCTAAACCATTTAAAATACAGTTTTAAATGAACGTATCAAAAATGCAACTTTAATGTAACAAATATTAATTTAATGTCAAAAACGTGATTTTTGATGTACACAATAAAAGAAAATATAACTTTTATGTCAAAATGGTAAAAAAAACACTAAGATGCCCTTTTAAAATCAGAAAAATTACAGAGATACACCAATAATTCAATTTTGAGTAGAATTTGATAAAAATACAAATTTTCATAAAAATGACATTAGAATTAAAAAAAAAACAAATGTCAAAAATGGTAGAGTTGATGTAAAAGGTGAATTTTTAGTATAAAAATGCAAAAATCACACCAAGGGATAGAAAAATGTAGATAAGTGCAAATAGAGCACAATAACAAGTCAAATAAAGCAAACAACAAGTAGAGGAGCCAAACTTCAACCTCATACAATCATAACAATTTTCACAATTTGTTAGTTATGTTTTAGGATTTTTGAGGATAGCAAAATCTAGAGTAGGAGAGAGAGAGATGCTAGACTGAAAATTAAACATGCAAAAATGCATATTTAGTCCTCATACTAATTTTTAGGTTAAGCATTAAAAAAAGTGGGATACTATCCTTCATCTAATTAGAAAAAATAAAGTGAAAATGCATAATATGTTGAGCGTTCTTTGACTGTGAAGAGGTTTGATTTATTTCGGGTGGTCTAAAACCTAATAAAAAAAGAGACAAAATAGGTTAGGTACATATACGGATCTCCTCGAGACATGCTATAAATGCTAGGGAATGCCTAAAACTAGTCCTTAAGATATTGTATAGTTCAGTTTTCAAGTATGAAAATTGGCAGAGTCTCACCTAGATTTGCCAAAAAATCCCTTAATTATAAACAACAGGGTGTATTTATAAAAAAAAATCAATGCAGCCTTCGATCCACATGAGTAGCTCACGAACCATGCACATGCATCAGTGACCTATGCAAATGGATCAGACTGATCCATGTTCGTGAGTCTTTAATCTATGCGTGTGGTTCACACTACGCATGTGTCAACTAGTGCACATGTGTCTGAAGTGGTATTTTGGGATTTTTATGCCTTTTTTGAAGTCTTGATAGGTCATTATAGGTATTGTTTTAAATATTTTAAGACTAAAGGCTCGATTTGAACAACATTTTCTCTGCTATTTAGAGTTCTTTGGGTCAGTCTTAGTATGCTCCGAAGGCTCTATCTCGTATTTATACTTCTTTCTTCTAATAGCTTTCATCACTATACCTTTTGTGGGGGACCATTAAATTTTGAGTATTAATAGATGCCCCCTTCTTTGTATATGCTAATTAAGCATGGTCGAGGGGGATTGAGCTTATGTCAGTACTTGTAAAGCAATTGAAGTAATATACAAGAAGTGAGGATACTTACTTGCACTTACTTGTCGGTGGGACGTCATTGATAACTGTGTTCATTAGTTGCCATATAGCTGTTGTGAGCATTAGGTGGTGGTGATGTATAGTTGTTGTATGGGATTTAAGCTGGGTTTCTATATAGTCATTGTGTGGGCTTCAAGCTGGGTTGCTGTATAACCACTATGTAAGCTTCAAGTAGGTTACTGTATAGCCGCTGTGTAGGCTTCAAGCTGGGTTACTGTATAACTATTGTATGGGCTTGAAGCTGGGTTGCTATATAGTCGGTGTACGTATCAGGCTAATACCATTGTAGTCTCTAAAACATTAGGCGCATGTCATTATAGTCGATGTGGGCATTAAACAGGTGTCGTTATAGTCTCTAGGACATTATTAAGTGAAAAGTCATCTAAGATTATTGTATAGCCATTATGAGCATCAAGTGAAATCCGTTATAATCTCTAGAATATCACACGGATGTCATTATAGCCGCCGTGGGCATTAAGCGAGTGCTGTTATAGTCTCTAGGGCATCATATAAAGAGTCATATGAGATTGTCGTATAGCCACATTAGCCGTCAGGCGATTGTCGTTATAGTCTTTAAGACATCAAACAAAATGTCGTTATCGCTGTTGTGGGCATCAGGCGATGCCATTGTAGTCTTTGGAACATCAAACAAAAAGTCATCTGAGATTGTCGTATAGCCGTTGTGGGCATCAAGCGAATGTCATTATAGTCTCTAAGAGATCAGGCAAATGTCATTATAGCCACTGTGGGAATCAGGTGAATGTCATTATAGTCTCTAGGACATTAGGAGAATATTGTTATAACCGCTGTGGGCATCAAGTGGGACCTACTATAGTCTCTAGAACATCAGGCAAAGAGACATTTAAGATTGTCGTATAACAACTGTGGGTATCAGGTGAGATGCAAGTGCATGGTACCATTTTGAGAATCATATAAGATGTATGCAAGTTCAAGATTCACACAGGAATGATAGTGATGCATGCCAGGGTTCATGCAAGAATGTCCCTAAAATGACTAAGTATAAAACATACGTATGATAGTGATATGAAATCGGGCATATGATATGCAATTAAACATATGAAAATGTGAGAATGTAATTATGCAATAGTGGTTTTGTATCACCTAGCTGGTGCATGTTCTTGCCCTGTTTCATTTCCAAAATATTCGTCCTTATGCCCCCGTCAAGGTGTTTGGTTCCTGAATGTTATTTTGAAGTTAGCCTAGTGCAAGGATCGCCATGCAAATATGTTGCAACAATTTATTTAATTTAATTAGAATTTTTTGGGGAGGTATAAGCACTTAATGAGCTTTGTTTGCTTTAACTTTCACGACCGTTTCTCGACGCAGTTTATAGTTTCATCGAAACAACTAATCATTCAATATCAAGAATGCATTGTATACCAAGTGAAGAGCTTACTTGCATACTAGAATCTCATAAGAAACTTACAGAGAAAAATTTACAAAAGGTGAAGACAAGCTAGACAAAACTCATATACTAACTCAATTTTTTAGGGAAATTACTATACTTGCTTATTTTGATATGCCTTTCTTTTTTCAAGTATTCCCCTGCCTTTATCATATTACTCAGCATGGATACTATATAAAAGGCCCTTTGGATAATTATACTCTTCTGAGCATTGGAGTAATTTTGAGTTTTTTATGGAACTTTTATTTTTATTTTATTGATTTTCTTGTTCTCTTCTTTGTATTCCCCTGCCTTTCTCATATTACTCAGCCTGGATATTATTGAAGAGTCATTAAGATTGCTCGTACTTACATTTCAAGCATTGGAGCACACAAGGTATAGTTTGTTTTCTGAATAGACATTGACTTAGTGTCTGAGAATTGACTTACTTGTGCCCGTGTTTCGTAAAACTTTGTTGCACGCACTTCGCCTGTGATCTAAGCAGGAAATAAGCTTTAGGTTGATTACGGTTTAAAAGTTCCTAATAAGGAATCATTACCTGAATCTTTGAGATTATGAGGCGATAGGTAAAGAGCTGGGAAAGCTCGAAATTTGAGAACGCTAATATAATACAACTAATGACCATTTTTATTTTGTAAGTTACTTTTATATTGTTTTAATTTATAATCAATTAGATAATTGTAATTATACTTAATTTTAATTCCATATAATTAATTATTGATTTTTAATTAATAATCATTTCAATTTTAGATGTTATTTTTAATATTATTTTAATCTTTAATTGAATGTAAATAAATGGTTGGTTAAAAATATAAAAACATGCAAATAGTTTTAAAAATACTACGATATAGAAAATTTTTAAACACGTTTTTATATAGAAATGACCATTGTTTTTATGTAACAAACTAACTAATTAAATTAAGCGCATATATATATATATTTAAATTTGTTTTAATATAGTACATTGAGACATTAAAAAAATTTAATATAGTTAATTAGGAAATCATTATTGCCATTAGTTTTAATTTTAATTTTATTATGCTTTAATTATTAATTATAAATTTATTAATGTAATTATGTTTAATCTCATATAATTAATTGGCCACAAGTCTAATTAATTTTTAATTTTTAATTAATAACCAAATTAATTTTGTAGGTTACTTTTTTTTATTTAATACCTTTATACTCATTAATTAGACTCTTATTATAACAATTAGTTTTAATTTAAATTTTTTATTCAATATCTTTATAATTAATTAGACATTGATTATTAGGGGTGTGCAGAATTCGGTCAAAACTGTTTAACAAAATCAAATCAAACCGAACTGACAAGTTCAGTTCAGTTTAGTTACAGTTTTTAATATAAAAAAATTGGTTAGTTGGTTCGTTTCAGTTTTGAATGTGAAAAATTAAAAAAATTGAATCAATATATATATATATAGACACGCATTAATTTAGAAAAATCATGCATAAATATTATACGCATGCATAAAAAATATATTTTTTAGATATATTATTGAATAATACACATAAAAATTATTAAATAAATAAAGAAAAATAAAAATTTCATTTAAAAATAAAATTAGTAAATCGAAAATGAAACCGAACCATTCGGTTTGGTTTTTATTCATAGTCAGTTTGGCTTTAGTTAAGCATTTTTAGCAAAATTAGTTAATCGGTTATTTCAGTTCGGTTCATTTTTGAGCCAAAACTGACCGCCGCACGCCCCTATATATTATCATAATTAAATGGTCACTCATTATCTAATTAATTATTTGAATTTTTAATTAATAGTCTATTCAATTTTATAAGTTACTTTTTCATTATTGTAATTTATAATTAATTAGTAAATTGTTGTTATAATTAATTTTAATATCATATAGTTTCAGTAATTTGTCATCTAATTAATTTTTTGATTCTTAATTGATAAAAATTTTAGTTTTTACGTTATTTTTATATTGTTTTTAATATATAATTACTTAGGGACTTATTAATACAATTAACTTAAATTTCATATAATACAAAAAAAAAAATTACAATGTAGAATTTAATAAATTTCATATAATATAAAAAAATTTTGAGCGTAATCAAAATCAAAATAATATATATATAATAAAAAATATACCAAATGTAGAATTTAATAGGAAACTAACCTTCAACCATTCATATGATTGTTTGGATTGCGTAGATAATTTTCTAAAAGTCTTAATTTGAGTGTTTAAAAGTGATAAAATTGAAAGATGTTCAACACATAAAGAAAGCAATTCATTAATACATAAATAATTCTCCAATCAACGACCCTTATATAGCATGTAGAAAAAATTAATAACCAATTGGACATTTAATATGTTCTAATGAGAAATGAATTTGAAATGAATCTATTTTTTTAAAATATTTTATGTTAATGATCTCATAATTAATTTTCATGTACAATATAATAATAAATATTTAAAAAAGAATGCTTAAATATAACATAATATATATGAATTTTGATAATTTATAATGAATTAATGTTAATAAATAAAACGTTACAAATGAATAAAAGACAATTTATAACTTATTATTCAATTATATTATGTATCTTATGTAACTTATGATTTAATTAATTATAAAGATAAATATAAATACAAATATAAAGATAAAATTCATTAATTGCAAAGAGTGAAAATACATTAATTGCAGACCATCAATGACACAAGTCAATGCTAAGAACATTCATTTTCAAAGAGTGGCCCGGTTTACATTACACAATGAGATCTTTCAATATTCGATTATGCATATGATTTCTGGAAAGATGGAAGCAGTTTTGAGCAAGAATAGTGGTTTTCCTCATTATCGTGTGGCTACTAAAATTCCAATATTAAGAAAACATGTACAAGCACCTCGAAAAGATGCTGACAAGTGCCAACAAATTTTTCTCTCACAAGTTCTACTGGATTGCCTTCTAACTATAAGCTCTAGGCTAATCATTTTCAGATGAAATCAGTCTCTTCCCTGTGTTGTAATTATGCATCAAACCTGGCGGACATGCGTCAAATGAACATGAACTGTGAATCATGGACACAGCAGTACAGCACAGAGCCACTTTGTTATCGTATTCGACGTAAAAACCAAATTGCCCTGATTACATCTTGGCCAATTACAGAGAAATAGAATGCTTCATGAGGACAGATAAATATTTTTTAAAAAAAGGCAAATTTTTACCTTGCTTTACTGATTCACAACTGATGCAACATCGTTTCTAGTTTGAATTTTTTCTTTCCACAAATGCCAAGCACTCCTGACTTCAACCAATTGTGCTTCTGGAATGCTTGTGTACTCGTCCAATTTCTCTACCCAATCCTTCCAAGGATGCCCATAAGGGTCCAGGAATTTTGACACTTGAGGTAGCATTATATTAGTGTAGAATTCATTGACTGCATTGAGAATTTCTTCTGATTCAACCATTGTCAGCATCTCAGGCCGTGATCCTTTGTCGGGTCTTTTTCGCAAAACAAAGCTGTTGCCCTTCAAAATCAAAACTTCAGATGGAGCAAGAGGAAGGACAATCCTTGAGAACTTTGCCAGTGAAAGTGTTAAAATATCTCTCGGGAGTAACTTCCGCTTTACAGCTACAGCAGTACCAACCATTTTGCGTATCTGGTGAAACAGATTATCAGCACTTTCTTGAATTAGTTAAGCTGCCACAATGTTGCTCTTGTATAGAGTACTTGTATGAAATTATATACGTAACAAGAACAGATATAAATGAAGAATGGGCATGTGGCCAGCAAGACTTGACGTAGCAGCCAAGTCCCTTGCATGGCATCTCAGGGTCCATGGTTCAAGACCCAGCCCCTGCATTTGCAGGTTGGATGTCCCCCCTACCCGAAGATGGAAGGAAGCTCAAAAAATAAAAAATAAAAAAGAATGGGCATGTGTATGAGGAACAATATAAAACCCAGTTGATGGAGTTGAATAAGCAAATAATGTGCTACAACCAAATATAACCATATAGTTTTACACTTCATTATCCAGTGATCATGCCCCAAATTCTGAACGCATACACAGTAGACATGCTATTAGGAGAATGCCAATCCCAAAAATTTAAGTTGACAGATACAACATTGTAAACATCAGAAGGGCATCCTGAAATCATTACATGCAATACATTCTATCAGAATCTACTATTTTACATTAAGGCTTTTCACCTTTTCCACCTTAAACATTACCTTCAGAATGCCAGTTAAGAGAAAACAATAAACAAAGCAACATGCTGCACATCATAACTTGAAGTGTAATGCAGCAATAAAGTACCAGGATTTCTTCCTTTTCTTTTTTCTTCTTTATTTTATTATTTGTGCGTGTGTGTGTGCGTGTGGGTACGAAAAGCATCAGTTTAGAAACCAGCAATCTGCATAGAGGTAGAGGCAGGTCAAATACAGTGGCATTGTAGAGCTTGTACCATTGCTAAGAAAACATGGCTGCACAGATGAAGTTGCACTTCAACAAGAGTGATCTTTATGGAAGACTAGGTAAGTTCTACTAAAATTTATCCAATCACAAAGTCCTTATATGTGAAATGATGCTCAGAAAAGAAACATGTGTATAGCATCACTCCTAATCATAAAGGATGCATATTTTCCCACTTCCACTATGAAACCAATTAGGTGGCATCTGAAATTTAGAACATAAAAAAATGGCAAAAGAAGTATGATAACAACAGGTGTTCTTATAGAGAAACACTAACAGTTTTACCTGATGTAACATGAAAGACTCTCCCCATATAGAAATTTCAACAAAATTTAATCTGTTTGAGGTCTCAAGCTTTCCACAAGAACAACGAAAAATCTTTCTGAAGTGGGAAGCACCTATTCTATCTGTCTCCTCAGGTTCATGCAGCCACCTGGCACGGACACCTGCATTGGATCGTTGTTCCTCTAGTATGGCTCCATTCTGATTGCTAAAGCCGGATTCTTGAGTTTCTTGAATTGATTCATTGTGATCCTCCATAAATATTCCATCATCAATCTTGTAATTTTCTTCTGCATTGCTCTTCTCAGATTCAGAGGCTGAGCTCTCTCCGGATGATCTTGCTCTCTTTGACACATTGCCAGTTTTAGGAGTGGGGAATTGTTTCCTGTACTTTGACCGTATTGTATAATTATGGAAGGGATGCTCCCCCTGCAAAGAGCATGTCACAGCTACAAAATTAACAACTTATCAAATGTGTAGTTTATATGAAGCATATGCACCATCATCATAATCATGTTGTAGGCCATACAACAATCAGGCATATAAAAGCACTCTAATAGGGATCCAAAACGTGGGGCCAATTCTACTAAATAAATTGGCATTTTCTGTCTCCCAATTTCAGAAATTCATCCTTTCTGCCATTGCACGAAAGCGTGAATCATTAGATATGAGAATCAAAAAAGATACAAATACAAAGTGAATTCATGCAAAAAAAATTATATCCGCATGACAAACAACTCAATTACATGCCAGAAAATATCAACTAAAAAGTCTTCAATAACCAAACAGAGAAAAGAAAGGGGACAAAAAGAGAGAAAATTAAAAGGGCTGCAAGGGAAAGAAATGAAAAATAAGGAAATTGACTCCACACCTCAAAGGCATTTAATATGTCATTGAAGTCTGATATGTGATTATCAATTTGAGCAGCAGTAAAGTAACTTTTGATCCCAATAATTTCAGCAGGAAGGAGGTAGGAATATTTCCGTAGGTCACATTCTCTTCTAGGATCAAAGCTCCTAAAACAGGGCCCAAGGAATCAAAATAAAAATAAACAAAAGAAATTGTAGAACAAGTAAACAATATAAGAGATCTGGACAGAGACAGGCACACAAAGATTCTATGTCATAATTCCTCTTTAAAATAGCAAAATGTTGTTCATAACAATATTGTATACCATATTTTATGTTGACAAAAAAAAAAAAAAAAAAAATTGGTCTACCCTTACTTACAAGAAAACTTTGTGGAAAATACTTGCCATAAATCACTTATACAAAGAAGTAGCCACGGTGAAATTTTTAAACCCTTCCATGCATGATACAAACCAAAAATTAGTGACAATTAAGGCAAAATTTTTAAAACCAGTTATTTTGATTTCGGAAGGTGTCAAATTTTTGCTATGTAATTAGTTTCTTTTTCCTGAGCTACGTAATTAGTTTACTATTTTCTTGCCAATGTCATGAACAATATGATACTACAGTTTCATATAGGCTAATTAAAGATTCTTAGATTTCAAGTTCAGGTATACTTTAACAATGGATGACCAGTGAATTCAGGTTGAATAAACTGCGTTAAACTTAGACAGAGCTTATGCAAGAAGCCTTGAAAGATGAACATATTATCAAATATCTACTTCGCAACATAAGGAATGGTTGTACTATGATAGATAAATGCAAATGCATGAGTAGAAACTCCAAATCAAAAATCTTGATAGAGCATACAAACTAATGGTGCTTATAGTCTGGAAAGAAAACTGGTCAGAATCTCACTTTTGTGCAGGCAAAATGCTGAAAACTCTGATAGTATCAGGAAGATAATAATTAACGCGTTTAGCAAGGACAATGCCATTGGGATCTTCCTTCCATGCATTTTCAGGTATCTCCATCTTCATAGATATCATGGTTGCTAAGGAGTGAACCTAATACAATTTAGCCCACAATATCAATCCAACTAATTATATAATTGCCGTATATAGCAAGAGCCAAAAAAAATATATCTAGACATACACAAATGAATTCCACAAATATGCTTCATATACCAAAAGCAATGTAACTCACTCCTTTATCGGTGCGACTACTTCTAGCCCATGCAACTTTGTGAAGATTCCCATAATTACTTTCAAGAATTCCACCCGCCTTAAATATGGCACATTCTAATTCTGCTTCAATAGCTACATTACAAAATTGCGTATAAATACCTCAGCAAGGCCCCCTATAATCGCTGCTTAAATGATCAATTCAATCATTTTGGACTACCGATTCTTTCTCAACTATAATTTGATGTATTAGCACCCAAAAAAAAAACTATGTATTCGCATATTTACTGAGCAATAATTTTTTTTTTTAAAAAAATACTAATTTCTTACTCGATAGATTATGTTCATCCTGCTGCTTTTGGAGACCTGATATGAAAAAGACAGCCTCAAATAAATATAGAGTTACCGGAAAAAGAATGCAAAAGGTTGCACCATGTTTACAAGCAACTGATATAAACTATAGAAGAAAATAGATATTGGAATTTCACCTCTGTAGTCAGTGCCCACATACCCAACTCGCAAAACCACCTTTTTCTTTCGAAAGGGTTCCCATTTCTGGGTGAAGAGATCAGCACGAGACTCTGCCGCAGATGGGAGGGAACAACCACAGGAAACGCACAATATGCTCAGCCTCGAGGGTAATATTGGTATTGTTGGAAATTGGACAGAGAGATTACTTGGTTTTTTCACGAGCAACGTATAGAAGGGTAATCGCAGACAAGAGATTGCCATTTGAAAAGATAGCTCGGCTAGAGTTCAAATGTACTCGTTCCAAGTTCCAACTGGTTTATCAGCTCCTTCTTTTTCCTTTTTAAGAACATTTCTTTTTAACTGATTCTTTTTAAGCACATTATTTTTCACACTTCAACAATTTTTAATATATAATTTTTTTTGGAAAATTATATAAAAAATCCTAACTTTTTGTACTATTTAAAATAAAATTGTAATCTAATTTTTTTATTAATTTTATCAATAATATTTCAAAAATTAGCAAAATTAACCGTCGTTAAAATATATTTAACAAACAGCTGATACATTCATTAACAGAGCCCATTTTCTAAAATATGGTACCTGCAGGAGGTGCCGAGTGAATTTGAATAATTACATAAAGAATTTCAATTTTTTTTATTAAATTTACAAAATAAATTTTAATAAAATATTCTAATATTTTTAATTAAAAAATCTAAAATTTATTAAAATATTAAAATAATTTTGACAAAATAAATAATAGAAATAAGTGTAATCAAATTGTGACACCCCACCCCACCGGCACCCACGTCGGACAAAATTACAACCGAACTATCTAGCACGGAGTAACAACGTGGAAAGGTACCACTTCTAATAAAGTATCAAACAAAACTATCTCGATTGACTGGTTTACAATACGGGGTTAATAATATTTATACCGCTCAAACTATGCCTTAAATTTATATACTGAGGTTATTTATTTATCTGATAACTTTATTTGTTTCATAATAACAATACTAAAATTTGCATACATAACATTCACCAATCATCACAAAAGCATAAATGGCAAGAAAATATACAATCTCATCGACAAACACTATTACAAAAAAATGTAATGTGTATGTGTGTGTGTGTGTATATATATATAGTATAATATACAAGATCAGTGTTCAGCAGTGAGGGAAAAACTAGGGGAAAAGGGCTATCAAATATACAAATATGATACATCAAAAATATCAAAAAGCCTTATCATCAACCCTAAAAAAAGGTAGTCTAACTACCCTAGGATGTGCTACCCACATATATATCTAAAAATAGTAGCAACAATCCTAACTCTCAACCCTCTACCGGCAAAAAGAGCATGATGTCAGCAGCATCTGGTAACAACTAAGTCCAAGTCAGAGTGACTCGGACTTTCTATCTGTGTCTCATATGCAACGGAGATGACTGTCAAGTATCTGTTCGAAAAGTTGTTCCTCACTGTACTAGTGCGGTACTCAACTGCTATGGGGTCTACCGAAACTCAGAAGGATAACTCGGCGTCAGGGTCATGTCGTATATAATATAGGATCATCGTCTCGTCACCATGGACATCTAGAGTCTGGGCTACCCATAGGATCGCCATTATTACTCTATAAAAGTATGTACAAGTAGCTAAGCTGAAAAGAAAATAATTTTTACAAAAGGAAGTGGTGAGTATTTCTATGTGAAACATTCAGTGAATGAACTAAATAAAACACTCCCGGTAACTGAATAAATAACATTTCAAATGATAACAAAAATAATTTAAAATCAATTCATATAAACAGTTGAATAATAACTGTAAACCAAAGAGTCAAACAATGGATAATCAAATCATATAAACTAATTCACATTTGATTTATTGAAACAATATATAATAAAATCACAAATGACTCTTTTTAACAATATATAATCAGGTTGCTGTCAATGTAGTGGGTACCAATCAGCACATCGAAAGTTCGGATCAGGTATGCATACCATTATCGTAAATCACATAAAGTAGCCCTGAAGACTTTCATAATCACATATCACTATATCCCGGATACAGGAAATAACATAAGCCGCTGTGTCCCGGACACAGTTTTACATCTCATTGAACCTTGCCGTACCCCAGGCACAGTCTTACTACAACTCTTTAGTATTCAATTACTAAAAATTATTCAAATATTATAATTTCTCAAGTCAATCTTGGTCTTATCCAAGCAAAATACTATAAATAAATCTCAATATTTCAAATTTAATTCAGAAATAAGTTTTCCCTCCAAATCATACTGAGGCATCGCCCTAATCTCTACAGAGGCGCTGCCTGATCTACACAGAGGTACTGCCTCCTTACCACAGAGGCGCATGCCTCTGTGCCTTAGAGGCTCCACCTCTAGGGCCTTCATAGGCTGAGGCGTTGCCTCCCCTTCTCAACCCAACATTCAAAATTTTAGTAAACCAATAAAAAAATAAAATCCAATCAAACATCCAAAACTTCAATCAAAACAATGATTCAATAAAAGAAAATTATAGGGTTTTGAAGAAGGAAATCCACTCACCTACGTCGTTAGCTCCCCCTTCTCCGCCTGAGTACTAGTTGTCCTAACGTCGCACCGGAAAGAGCTTTCGATAACCTAAATTTTTCTTCAGCTCTTCCTTCCTTTTTCTTTGCTTTTCTTTCCCCGTTAATTACTATTTTGGTATGAAATTTGGTTATCAAGCCTTCTCTACTCACTTTTCCTTGTAGAGGATAAGTGAGTCATCCTCACCTCTCATCTGCAAGCTGCATGTCCCTCAGTAATCATTTCATTCATTTTTTTAAATTCTCTCATTTGAGATTTTGGGTGGTTAACACCGAACTACGTCTTAGTTCCCGAACTTAATTATTTTCAATTAAGTCCTTAAATCAAACTTATTTTCTAGATAATTTAGTCCTATCCAAATATAGTATTAAATATTCGGGCACGGACCTGACAATTCTCCCTCACTTAGAAAATTTCATTCTCAAAATTTGAGAATGCTAATATCTTTAACAAGCTTGGGGTATGAATAGTTATGGGTACCGATGTCTCATATCTTCCTCACGTTCCCACGTGGCCTCTTCACAAGAGTGATTTCCCTACACTACTTTGACTAGTGGAACAACCTTGTTGCGCAGTATCTTCTAATCTTTGGCTATGATCGATATTGGTTCTTCTTTGTAGCTTAAATTTTTTTTTAGTTCTACCAGTTGTTCTCGTAGTATGTGCGAAGGATCACTTTTGTACCTTCTTAGCATCGACGAGTGAAAAACATCATGGATTCCAGAAAAATTTGAGGGTAGTGCCAATCGATAGGCTACTAGCCTAACGCATTCAATTACCTCGTACGGTTCTATGAATCTTGAGCTTAGCTACCCGTGCTTGCAAAATCTCAGCACTGAAGGAAAGTATGTGTGGAGAACAATGAAATTGCGGAATTTAAAATTATTCATTGCATGCAACATTTGCATCAACACAATACCTATCCATGCCCATAGATCATATCACATGCACTCTTACATAGCTAAACATGCATAATAGATAACACATAGTTAACATGCCAACCAAAACAGAAT
>CATIWO010228006.1:0-16178 GCA_949673435.1 Macaranga tanarius | reverse complement strand
TGGTTTAGATTCATAAATATATATATATATATATATATATATATATATATATATATATATATATATATATATATATATATATATATATATATATATATGGCTCGGTTTGGTTCAAACTTTAAAATATCTTAAAATTATTTATACTGGTTCGATTTGAGTTAAATTAAATTCTCGGTTCAAAAATAATTTCATTCAATATGGTATCGTCGAACCCGATTCGGTTCGGTTCAATTTGGTTCAATTCGATTCGATTCAGTTCATCATCTTTAAATTTGCAGATCTGCTTTGAATCCGAAATTTTCCCCAAAATAAAATTTCAACCCACCAAAATGCTTAAGAAATGATTATAACTCATAAATCAACTAACATACTACCTAAAAACAACAAAAAATAAACTTAAATCTACAACTAAAATCAAGATTTAAACAAATAATCAAAATATTCTAAATAAATAAAAGTTACAGTAAATTGTTGGATAGAAAAATCCACTTACAGATTTCTCTAGCTAACAAATCTGAATTCTTCACTTGTTCTCATAGAGTTTCCTTTCTTTTTTTTTTTTTTTTTTTCTTCTTTTTCTCTTCTCCCTTTTCTCTCCCGCACATGGCCATGTTTTCTTATGTAGAGCCAACAACTCTTCCTCCTTATTTCCACTTTGCTCCTTCATCTTTCCTTGCCTTACTTCTCAACCCTTATATCTTTAACTCAATCAACTAAGTCCTTATTTCTTAATTAATAAAATTCAACCTTCCATTTTTATTTCTTATTAATACATTATTTACTTCCTTACCAAAATAATAGATATTAACTCCCACCGATATTAATTTAATACATAAAAAATTAACTCCTTAATTATTTACCCGAAATAATAACAATTAACTCCAATCAACACTAATTGATTATAATCGAATAATTCTTAATTATCATTAACTTTAATTAATCTGGTTCAAGGACACGGATGTTACACAAACTCTATTGTGTTGTTATGACTTTGTTATATATATTTACCATGCATGATTTAGAATAATCAAATGTTAGTTTGGAACTTGTCCACATAATCATGTCCTCTATATATTTGAATTTGTATTGTGGTAATCACGTATGTTAAAACCCTTTGTATGATTTTATGAACCCACGTGCATGTTTATAATTGATAGAAGTTTGATTCATCACTTTTAGTTGTTCTATTTCTACAGTATAGTTCGCTGAGGCGACGCCTCAGAGGCGAAGATATGGTCGCCTCATGGTCTAGGCAGTCTCCAGGCATGGAAAAATTTAATGTGTATAAGTTGATTTGTTTTTCTTTGTTTGCAAATGTGTTTTGAGTGCTAGCTATAAGTCTGTTACATGTGATTTTTTTGGATATGACCTATATCACTTTAATTAGCATACTAGTTCTTGTATTCCTTTTAATTTCTTTAATTGATCAAATTAAAATATTATTTCCTCCGTGTTCATTTTTATTTCATTATATACTAACTTTTTTCTATTTATTGTAGATTTTTTTGGGCAAATTAATTAATAATTTATTGCAGGCATACAAACTAGTGGCCTTATGGGTTGCTATGATTGATTTAGGATTTAGTTTAATTTCAGCTTTTTATTGTTAATGTGTGATAAAGGGTTGTATTCATTTATCCGCCCCCATTTTTTGGTGTGCACGTTCTATTATTATTTTTTATTTTATTTATTATTAATTGTGGATAGCGATGATATTGTGTGAATGTATATTGAGATTTGGACTTAATTGAATGAAAATAGGATAATTAATAAATTTGAACTAAATTGTAAAATTAAAATTTGCTTGGAGGCAATTTGTAACTTTACATGTTAATAAAGAAGTAATCAAATGGTTTAAAATAATAAAACGCGAAACACAAACGGAGGGCGATCGAAATGTCAGGTAGGTATTCCAAAGACCACACCCTATTTTCGGACCCAATATTTGAGGACGACTGTTGGGCTCATTTCGTGGGATCCAATTATTGTACAGTGTGTTCCGGATTATACCCGGATGGCGACTCCCTTCTCCAATTTAGGCCCAAAAGGCTTGTAACTGTATTCCTAGTGGGTCCTGAGCCCACGCAGTTAGGGGTGTGCAAACCCGACCCGGTCCGAATAACGCGACCGAAACCGAACCGAAATTTTTGGTTCGGTTTCTATTTTCTTTCATTCATAAGTGTTCGGGTTAACCCGACCCGAACCAAAAACCGAACTAATACATATATATATATATAATTATTGCCGTAATATCTCAAGTTATCGAGTGTGGTAGAGTGGCAAAGTCGTTGGTTTATTTGCAGTCGGTCAAGGGTTCAAAACCCATGATTTGCAAAACATTTTTTTTAATTAAATCCTTTCAAAAAGTGGCACAAATGACATTTCTGAGGCTCGAACTCGGGTCTTTCAAAGTTTGTAAAGTCGCTTACCACCAGACTACTCACTAATTGTTGTTATTTCATTCATTTTTTTCTTTTATTTCGGTTTTTGGGTAACCCGAAACCCGAACCGACAACCCGCCCTAAAATTTCGGGTTCGGTTCGGTTTAGATTTCTTCAAAATTTTTGGGTTCAAACCCGACCCGACCCGCCCGATGCACAGCCCTACACGCAGTATTGTAGTCGCCAAACACTTGAGCGCACGCTGAACCCCGCTTATATATATATATATATATATATATATATTATTTAAATAGAGTATTATGCTAATATTGTTTATATGTTTATATTATAAATAGGTTAACATATAATTTTTTTAATTTAAGGTGTAGAAAATTTTTTCCGTTTTCTACTGATTTAATTTTTTTTTTTTCCAAGTGAAGAAAGAATAAAAACAAAAAATAACCTTAATTAAGGAGAATAAAATTTGAGAAATTTTTTTATAGCTTTTTTCCGAAACCATAATAATAGGACAAAGATTCTGTTTCTGGGATTAAGGCTCCTTTGCTTTGAGGTTTTCGGCTTTCCACATTGTTCGGCCTAGTAAGTTATGGGCTAAAAAATTTCTTTCTTTTTACCGATTGGATATGGGCTCTGAGTTTTTTTTTTAAAATCTTAATTTTAATAAAAATCGAATTAATTTTTTTTATATATTTCAATTAATTATATTTTTTCCAAGGAAAAAAACAAACAGTTTATGCGAATGCCCCCCTTTTATTTATTTTTTTTCGAAAAATGTTTTTTGTGACATGTGTTATTGGCTTTGTATTTTATAATTTTTGGAGTCAAGCAGCAATTAGTAATTATATTTCTTTCAAAAAAATTTCTGCCTATTATTGGAAATGTATTACATTCTCATTGAGTAAAACCTAATTACATGTGAGGTGAATATATAGCTATTGCTTTTCAGTTTTGTTAAGGTTTCAAATAAAAATATTTTATGTTTTATTTGAAAAAAAAGAAACATATTTTATGTTAAAAATAATGTGCTAAAATAGCAAAATAGCTCTGACAGCTCATTGTCTATTGTTATTCGTCTTTGTCATTTGTTTACTAATTTTGGTGATTTTTTGGCCATTTTGGCCAAAAAACACAAAAAAAAAAAAACCTTTCCTTTCTAGTGTTTATTATATTTATTTATATCTATCTTGTTTTATTATGCTAGTGGTTTGTTTATTTTGTTTATTATCTTCAAACTCGGAGATAGGTCAATAGCTTCAGATGTGAAAGCTTGAACACATCTAAGCTCCGGATGTGCAAGCTTCATATGCCTTTGATGTAAAAGGGTTCAACCCATCCAAGTCAAGATCCATGATCCAGCCGATTTGGTTTTTGGGGCGGCTAGGTTTCAAGCTCAAATAGCTTCAGATGTGAAAGAGTTTTCACCTTCCTCAAGATGTGAAAGAGTCCTTAAATCATTTGAAGCTTCAGCAGCCATTGATATGTTATGTTTGGTGGGTTGTGAGGCTATGCAAATGGCAGGATCTCCACCCTCAGATCGTTGTATGCTCTGTGTTTTTTTTTTATTTTTTCTTGTGGCAGCCAAGTTGGTGTTTCCTAGTTAGTTTTCCTAGTTGTGATTGTTTGTTTTTTGTTGAATACTCATTTACTATCATTAGTCAGCTTTATGCAATTTGACTAGAAATAGTCTCCAGTATAAGAATCTCTAAGTTGGCAGGGAGTTTCTGCAGTTAGTTAATCTGGCTTTCTAACAACGTGAAGGGAATTTATCATTGTTATGCCGTATTTTTTTTTTTTTTTTATGTAGATCATTGTATGCTCCTATTCAATGAATGTTTCATCATGTTCAAAAATAATAAATAATAAATAAAATATTTTTTTGTTGATACGTAGACTTGTTGCAAGTATTTATCATTTGGATAGTGACTGCGTGAAACATGGCGCACCATTGTCAATAAATTCTACAAAGACATGTTGCAGGAAACTATTAGCAGAACATCTTATCTAAAAATGACCTCAACACGCGGGCACCCACTGCCCGACATATATTTTTTAAAATACAGTGCAGCCAGTATCACAAGATATGATAAAAAATATTCCAATTCAGATCCCGCAATATGCCTACACCCTTTCCCTTTATGACAATTACAACCCAAAAAATAAATGTGTATATAAAATAAAAAAATTAATATATGCAAACCTACCCCCTCATCTACCACCCCTTTGAAACCACACCTCCTACCAAGTGTTTCTCGATCATCCAGCACTTAAATGTCTTTTATTTATTGCATAAATAAACAATTAATTAATTCTCCCAGCGAATTGGAAGCTTAAATACAAAACATTTATTATGACAGAATTGAGCAGAGAAAAAGTGAGGTTCCTATGCATTGATAGGAACTAGAAGACTGGCTATGTGAGAATAATTTTCTTTTGTTAAAAGGAAATCAGTGGGCAATATGCCTTAGATAATTTTCTTTTGTTCGGTAAAATCAGTGGGGTACTATGTAATCTCTTCTATAACTTCGAAATAATCCATTCATTTTGTTAAAGAAAAATGTACAAGTCTCTTAGATTGGTGGTTGATTTTTTAAATTTCTGATTTTTTTTTTTGGAGTTCTTAATGCTATTTCTGTGGTCAATTTATTAATTTAAAGAATATAAAATCAATTTAGTGGTTTTTTTTAATGCGTTTTGGATATATTTTTATTGATTTATTTATATTTAAAAATTAAAAATTCAATTTAAGTTAATCAAAGTTATTTATTTAGAAATCAAAAAGTCCATTTATAACTAATCAAAACTAAATTTAGACAGTTTTTAAAAAATTTGTTGAGCAAAATTTTTAAAAATTTTGCAGGCACTAAAAAGAGAATTACTTCAATGAAATTTGAAGTCTAGTCTATAGTGATTAGTGTTTACTATGAGAAAAGTAATAAAATTTGAGAAGATAGAGCTCATGGCACAAATCACACATAAATTTTTTACTTAAATAAAGCAAAAACACAGGACGAATACAAAAGGCAACTCATGTGGATTATTACTTATATCAGCCTGAATTCATAAAATAAATAGGTTTTATTTTCTCTTTTTCTACATCAAAATCATAAATATGGTTGCATAAGACAAGCACCGGCTCCAATCTATCCACCAACAATTCATCTTAACCTAAGCATCATCAACCTCCAGCTTACCATCTCAGCTTTGCTGGGAAAAACTGCAAAAATAATAATAATAAATAAATAAATAATAATTCCTCCAGTGTAGCAAATTGGAAAAAAATTAATAAAACAACAGTAAAGTTAACAAGACATCAAAAAAAAGTATATAGATAAAAATGAAAAACTAAAAAAAAAAAAAAATTATCTTATAGCAACCCGTGACAGTCAAAGCCGCAACATTTATTATCACCCAAAAAATACATATGATAAATAAGCACCTTCTCAATGAGTGATAAGTAGTATGGCTTAACAGCATCAACATCAACAAGAGCCTTGCTCTTGCTGTAGAGGTCATACTTGCTGCAAATTGTTAATTTTGTTAGCAAATGAAAAAGGGAATTAATAAACAAATGAAACATAATAATAATAATAATAAAATGAATCTTACTTGAAGATGTGGAGCCACTTCAAATTCTCCTTGTCCTCATTGTTCATTAGGTGCATGTATGCTCCTGCCTTGTGCATAGCTATATATATATACAGGTAATATAATTATTAGTTTGAACTCCATCTTCAGAGTGTAGCTATAGATTCAATACTTACGATAAAAGGAATGGTATCGGACAATGAACAATGCAGCTGGAGGAAGAGTAGTTCCATTTTCCTTGGCCACCTGCACATAATTTAATTAAGGTTAATTAATTAATTATATGTTAGGATTATTAAGATTTAAGAAAATATTTATGTAAAGTTGAGGAAGGTGTAGGAAATATACCAAATACATGTAGTCATCATGGCCCCATGAGATCATTACATTTTCCAGACCACATCCCTCCTTATAAATTCCATTCTTGGTGCTGTAGTTAGGATTTTTGGTATCTGGATTTTCCTTGAAATACTGAAATTAAAACGTCTTTTAGTCTCGTCAATTGGCTTGTCCACACAGTTAAATTTAGGTGTTATTAGTTGAATTTTAGAGAAAAAAAAAATGAGTACCTTATAATGAACATTAGACTCATCAAAGGCACACCCAAGAGGGAATGTATCTCCTGTATATTAAACATTCAGTAAATATCTCTTAAAAACCCAAGGAAGAAACAAACAAAAATATGAAAAATGTATCTATTATAACATAAAAATTAAAGATTCAGTTAATATTTATTGAAAAGAGGAAAGCAAAGAATCCAAAAGATCACACACCCACAACAGCCCATTGAGGAAGACTTCCAAATTGAGGAAGAAGAAGCACCTTTCCAAGATCTGAAACCCCCAAGAAACAAACAAACAAGTTTAGTCTTAGTTCTGTTCAACGAAAAGAAAAAAAAATCAATTCTAGTTGCATTATTAATGTCCTTATCAGAATTACAATTTGCACAACTATTGTTTTAAAATGAATATTTGTGAATAATTCTCAAAAAAAAAAAAAAAAATTTGTGAATAGAGAATTTTTTGTAGTATCCATTATTGGAGGACCTCTTACTATAAGGTTTTGTGGGATAAGTCAGTTGAGGTAGAGATAAGGATATTTGAATTGAATATCAAAGATTTTACAGTAATACTTGGTTGAAAGTGTCAAGGAGCAGAGAGTACTTACTATTAGGGCCATATTATATTATATAGTACGTACCATGAATAAGAGCAGTCAGGTGCAGCCAATCTTCATTAGGGTAATCTTTTCTAATAGCTTCAGCAGATTGCAACAAATGTTGAATTTGGGGCTCATCCAGATCAGGATCACTTTCATCTACAACTTCATTAAGTAGCTCACAGCATTCCCAAATGCTCATATCAGCTTTGTCCAATTTTGCGTACTCTTCTCTCATTTTCTTTACCTGCATTTACAATAAAACCTGGTAAGTATCACCGTAACACATGCACGTGATCATTAAATTATTAATTATCCAAGATTGTGAAAAATCATTTGCTTACAAAATCATAAGTTTGATTAATGTGTTGTTGCCTGTAGAATTCCTCAACAGACTTCTGCCTTTCACTTTCAGCATTATAATCCCTGCATTTGCACCATGCCATAAACAACCATATGTCGAAAACCATTATACATATGTGTGTGTGTGTGTTTATGGTGAAAACTTAAGGATTTAGTGATGATTAATTAAACAGAGACCTGAAAGAATTCCCAAAAGAGTTGACTTCTGGTGCATCAAATCCTTGATTTGAAACAGGTTTAGGCACCGGAAATGCACCATCCAAAACCAATTCCTTAACATCATCCTGGTGTTTCTGGTCCTCCAATCTTGTCCCTTAATAACCATAAACCCAAATTAAAAATCTTATAACGAACAAAAGCAATGAAGAAAACTATAAAGAAAGGGTTATTAACAATATAATTATAAACCACAATATTATACCAAGCTCAGGCTGGTTGATGAGGATAGTCATCTTATGTATAAAAGAGAATTAATATGAACGTTGTGGAAATGAAAGAAACTAAGAGATACTAAGAAGAAGAATGGAATATAAATTCTTGCACAATGGGTATATTTATATTGCCTCAACACGCAGGCGCCCACACATTTTCTTTTAACGCAGTACAGCCAGTACCATCCGGATCCCCCCATGCCTACAGCCCTACACCCCTTTCACTTTCACACAATTAAAACACAAAAAATATCATATATGCATACCTACCGCCTCATCCAGCCACCCCTTTGAAACCACACCTCATACCAACCATGAGGAGAAAAAGATCCAATTAAAGTGCGTCTCTCATCCATCACTTAAAATGTTTTATTTATTGCATTACATAAATGATTAATTTTCCCAGTGAATTGGCAGCTTCCAATAATTATAGAAAAAAATACAAAATATTTATTATGACAGATTTGAGTAGATAAAGAATGAGGTTCATATGCATTGATAGGAACTACAAGTCTAAAACTGGCTATGTGAGATTTTTTTTTTTTTTTTTTTTTTTGAGAAGGAGAATAATTTTTTTGGTTCAAAGGAAATCGTACCCCCACTGATTTATATTAATGCAAAAACATGATTTTCTTGTAATATTGAATTTTTTTTATAGAGTCTTTAATATGTCCTTATTTTTAATAAAATTTGAATATATTTTTGTTGATTTATTCAATTTAAAGACCAGAGAGTTTTGGTGTTTTTTATGTGTTTTGATTATATTTTAATTGATTTATTCACATTTAAAAATCAAAAAATAAATTTAAATTAATCAAATCACATTTAAAAATCAAAGAGTCAATTTAAATTAATCAAAGTTATGCATTTAAAAAATAGAGTCTGTTTTTGACTAATCAAAATTAAATTTTCTATGGTTAATTATAGTTATACATTTAAAAGTCCGATTTAGATTATAATTAGAGTTCAATAGGCTTTAAATATCAGTGGTTTAATCCAAAAAAAATTAAAGTTAACATTAATTTTAATCTTAGTGAAAGGTGCTTTAGATGGATTTTGGTTATAATTTTCCTTGTGATAGTTTGGAATTTTTACTAGCATTGAAAGCACAGTAAATTATGGCAGGGCAACAATTTAACGAATTTTCCACTTATTTGATAAGATGGTTAACGGATAATCTATAGTTAAACTAATAACTTATCAATAGATATTAACTTTTTTGTATGAATAGCTTATAACTTATTGGGTGTGGATGTTCTTATTCGGACCCATAAATGGATATTATATTACTCTTTTTGCTGTGAATAACTTATCAGATTGGGCATGGATGTTCTTATTTGAACCCACATAAACAACTTACAAGTTACAATTATTGAATGAAATTTCATCATTTAAATGAGATTTTATTTTAATATTTTTTAATTATACTATTTTTATATTATTTTTCATTAAGATGTTCATTATTTTGTAAAAAATCAAAATTATAAACACTTTTTTTAAAATATTTTTAGCAAAGTTTTTTTTCCTCTTTTAAGCACTAAAATGGGAATTCATCTAATGGAATTTGAAGTCTAGTGACTATTTATTCAGTAAAAGGAAATCATAAAATTTGGAAAGATGGAGCTCTTGACACATATCATACATAAAACTTTTACTTAAATTAAGCAAAAACACGGGGGACGAATACAATAGGTAGCTCTACCATGTGGATCATTACTTACATCAGCCTGAATTTATAAAATAAATAGGTTTTATTTTTTCTCTTTCAACATCAAATCATAAATGTGGTTGCATAAGACAAGTACCAGCTCCAATCTATACACCAACTTCATCTTAAGCAAAGCATCATCAATCTCCAGTTTACCATCTCAGCTTCGCTGGGAAATACTGCAAAAAAAATCAATTCCTCCAGTTTAGCAAATTGAGAAAAAAAAAAAAAGGACAAAATTTAATAAAACAATACAGAGAATACATATAATAGATGAGCACCTTCTCAATGAGTGACTGGTAGTAGGGCTTAACAGCATCAACATCAACAAGAACCTTGCTCTTGCTGTAGAGGTCATACTTGCTGGAAATTGTTAATTTGGTTAGCAAATGAAAAAGGGATTAATAAGCAAGTGAAATTAACATCATCATAATAATAATAAAAATGAAGCTTACTTGAAGATGTGGAGCCACTTCAAATTCTCCTTGTCCTCCTTGTTCATTAGGTGCATGTACGCTCCTGCCTTGTGCATAGCTATATACACAGGTAATTAAACTATTAGTTTTTACAGATTGTAGCTGGTACATGTAATAGAGATTCAATACTTACGATAGAAGGAATGGTATCGGACAATGAACAATGCAGCTGGAGGTAGAGTGGTTCCATTTTCCTTGGCCACCTGCACATAATTTAATTAATTAATTATATATTAGGATTATTAAGATTTAAGAAAATATTCAGGTAAAGTTGAGGAAGGTGTAGAAAATATACCAAATACATGTAGTCATCATGGCCCCATGAGATCATTACATTATCTAAACCACATCCCTCCTCATAAATTCCATTCTTGGTGCTGTATTTAGGATGTTTAGTATCTGGATTTTCCTTGAAATACTGAAATTAAACATTTTTAGTCTCGTCAATTGGCTTGTCACACAGTTAATTTTATATGTTATTAGTTGAATTTTAGAGAGAAAAAATTGAGTACCTTGTAATGTACATTAGACTCATCAAAGGCACATCCAAGGGGGAATGTATCTCCTGTAGTATTAGATATTAAACATTCAAATAATATTTCTTGAAAACCAAAAAAAGAAAGAAAGAATATGAAAAATGTCTCTATTATAACATAGAAATTTTCAATGAATATTTCTTGAAAACAGGAGAAAAGAATCAAAGAGACCACTCACCCACAACAGCCCATTGAGGAAGACCTCCAAATTGAGGAAGCAGCAGCACCTTTCCAAGATCTGAACCCCCAAGAAACAAACAATTAGACAAGTAACAAGTTTAATCTTTAGTTCTGTTCGAGGAATACAACTTGCAAATATTTTTTTTAAATAAATATTTATGATAAGAGAATTTTGCCTGTTAATTAGCCATTATTGGAGGACCCACTAGATAGAAGATCTTGTGGGATAAGTCAGTTGAGGTAGAGATAAGGATCTTTGAATTAAATATCAAAAATTTCATACTATTAGCTATATATAATATATCATTTGGTTGAAAGTGTCAAAGGGGTATAGAGTAATTACTATGGGGCCATGTTATATTGTATAGTACGTACCATGAATAAGAGCAGTCAGGTGCAGCCAATCTTCATTAGGGTAATCTTTTCTAATAGCTTCAGCAGATTGCAACAAATGTTGAATTTGGGGTTCATCCAAATCTGGATCACTATCATCTACAACTTCATTAAGTAGTTCACAACATTCCCAAATGCTCATAACAGCTTTGTCCAATTTCTTATACTCTCCTCTCATCTTCTTTACCTGCGGTTGAAAATAAACCATTATAATCGTGCTCAAAACCCCAGTACGCTATCATACTAGCGCATGCTTTCTATTGCTAAAATTATTAATTATCTAAAGATTGCAAAATGCATTTGCTTACAAAATCATAAGTTTGGTTAATGTGTTGTTGCCTGTAGAATTCCTCAACAGACTTTTGCCTTTCACTTTCAGCATTATAATCCCTGCATTTGCACCATGCCATAATCAAATATATTTCGAAAACCATTATATATATATTTATGGTGAGAATCTAAGGATTTAGTGATGATTAATTAAATAGAGACCTGAAAGAATTCCCAAAAGAGTTGACTTCTGGTGCATCAAATCCTTCATTTGAAACAGATTTAGGCACTGGAAATCCACCATCCAAAACCAATTCCTTAACATCATCTGGGTGCTTCTGATCCTCCAATCTTGTCCCTTAATAATCATAAAAAAAATTAAAGATCTTACAATGAACAAAAACAATGAAGAAAGGGTTATTAAATAATATTTAAACCACAATATTATACCAAGCTCAGGCTGGCTGATGAGGATAGTCATCTTGACTCTAAATAAATATATGTATAAATTAAAGAGAAAGTGAATGTTGTAGAAATACAAGAAACTAACATATGCAAAGATGAAGAATGGAATATAGATTCTTGCACAATGGGCGTATTTATATTGCCTTAAAGCAAGTCCTTCCTTGAGAATTGGAAGGTTTCAAGTCCTTAGCAGAAAATCTATCATTTTCTTTTTAAGTTCCCCGAAGAAGCGTTCTAATAAAATCCAAAACAAGTAACAACAAATTTTATCCAATTGAAACTCTTTTAGAAAAAAAAAAAAAATCTTACTCACAACAAATACTATATCATATGCTAATCGGATTATTAATAATTAATATAACAAATTACTATGATATATATATTAATATTGTAATATATAAATGAAAGTAAATGTTATATTTGTTATTTTTTATTTTTTTTAACTGTTATACGAGATTAGTATTATCAAAATACCTCTTTTCCACTCAAAAGGAAATGTTCTCACCACTTGAATTACACTTCAAGTGTTATTTTATGTTTAAATTTGTTGATAAAATACTATAATATTTATTATTTTTATTTATTGAGTCATGAGTGTAACATATGGAAAATAGATAATTAATTTAAAAATAAAAAATGTAAAATTATATATCCATAATTGGATTAGTACAAAAATAAAATTTAAAATTTGTATTTATCTTGACAACTAATTCCGTATCTATAATTAACTCTTTTATTAGTTTTTTGGATTACTTGTAATCCATATATTATCTGGAGGGACAGAATTTTACTCAAAATAAGTTCTCACTTTTTGCATGGAAGGACTTGTCAACTTTTGAAGTTTTTGCGTGTGAGGATACATAGTTTGTACATATTTTGATCCAAAAAAGGGAAGGACTAAACCCTAAAAAAAGAAATTAAAAACTAAAGTTACAAATCGAAAATTAAAAATGGCAGGTGATAGCCTGAGTCAGCTATACGTGGACATCACATCTTAATTTGCTGCCACTGACGCAGCATCTAGTCATCGACAACTAACATTTTTTGACCTTCTGTTTTTTACTTATTGACAATCAACGGATGATATGTAGGTACTGAATACCAAACCCAATCCATTAGACATTGGATTTTAATTAATTAAGGTATTTTTTATTTTTAAAATTTTATTAAATTTTAACTAATTCAGTTCCGATCAAATAAAATTATAAATATAATAAACTTTTTTAATAATTATTTAATATAATTATGTTTATTTTTTCTCAAATTGAAAATATCATTTAAGTGATAACAGTTCGTTATTAATTGATTGAATGGTGGTTGGTATTAAGTTTTTTTTTTTTTTATTATTATGTATGTGTGAGCAAGTGGGTGAACTGAGAGGAAGTCAGTTGAGATTTATTATTTTATTTAACAATATAAATGGTAGTGCATGTTGTATTAGCCAACTATACGTTATTATTATTTATTTTTTTTCGAACGATGTGTTTGTTATAAGTTATTGTATTCATATATTGGACTGTGAGAGCTAGCCGGCCGACCGACACTTTATTTTAAAAAATATAATTTTTATTTACTTTCAAGTTTAGATGTTTTTACGTACAATAATAAACACATGTCTCAACCACTAAAAAAAATGTGATATTTTAAATTGTAGTATAGATGGTGACACGTTTGTTGTTTGTTATTGCGGCTTAGCGTCTTAGGTACTTGCAATGGAGTACATATACACAAATGTGCATGCAGTGATCTTGCAATTTGTTGGATAGCTATACGTATCATTGGGTTGAAGTTTGGTGCCAAAACATTAAATGTGAGTTTGATATAATTAAATAAATTTCATAAAAGTTTTGAAATTTATTAGTAAGGGGTTTAAATAAAATTTTTTATAATATTTATTTTTAATTTTGTAAATTTATTTATTATTAAATTAAATTTAAAAATATTACTAGAATTTTCAAAATTTTATTTTATAAAATTTATTTAATAAGTTATTAAAATTTTTGTTAACAAAATTTTTTTTTCCAAGTGAATTCTATTTAGAATTTATTAAAAAATAAAATAATTTTTTAATAGAATTGAATCAACAATTGAATTCATATTGAAGTTATTAGTGATGATCAGGCTTGAAAAATATGAAAATATTAAAATCGAACCATAATAGAATTAAAATGGAACTTTATTAAAAATATATAAATTAAAGTGAAAATTTATAAAAATTTGAGAATAAATATTAGTAAAAAAACTTTTAATACTAATAATGTCTCAACTTGGAGTTTTATATATAAAATAACAAATATGTAAAAATTTTATTTTATATTCATCATACTCAATCCGGATTAGTTGGTATTATTGTAAATTTCCAATTACATATGGAGATAATTATACTAAAATGTAGAGAAATCATAATCTTATTAAGGCTCCGTTTGTTTGCAGAAAATATTATGTCTCTTGAAAAATATTTTTCAGAAAAATATAATATTTTTTTATATTTGGCTGCAATACTAGAAAAATAGTTGAAAAGTATTTTTGGTATTTAGTTTGTAATAGATTTTTTTTCTAAATTATACAATATTACATAGAAATAGTAACATTATTTTTTATTTTTTTTTCTCTCTCTTTATATTTGATATGCATTCAAGTCTTGGAAAATAACTTCCCGTTCTTAGAATGGGAAGTTGTTTTCCCATATTTTTAAGTTATTTTCCTTTGACTAATAACTTATTTTCCTTTGACTTATTTTATTTTCGTAACCAAACATTAGAAAATATGGGAAAATATTTTCAGGAAGAATATTTTCCACAAACAAACGGAGCCTAAAATTACTCTTAATTAATATAATATTACCAACATAACCTTTAATATTAAAAGTAATTACTATTTATCCCTTTATTTGACTTTATTATATTATTTGCCCATAACCTTAAAAGTTATAGTTTTCATTATGATACTAAATATTCAAATTATTATTAGTTAATTATAAAGTTATGATTATACTATTTAACAATATAAAAAATATCTAATTTTAACTTTAATTTATTAAAATTTTTAATTATTCCCAATTAATTATTTTAATTTTAATTATCTCTATTTAAATATTAACTTGAAATATTTATGTTGTATAAAAAATTTTAATAAAGTATAAATACTTTTTTTAGCTTCAAAATTTATTTTTTATTTAAATTGTTAGTTTAAACTATTAGGTTTATTAATTAAATTAACTAAAATTATTTTTATTTTATGATTGAACACTTTTAAATTAATATTATTTTGGCTATTTATACTTATTTAACAATAAATTTAAGAAAAATAAAAATAAAAATATATTTTTTAAATTTTAGAGGGTAAGTAGTATAATATGATAAATTTGAGAAGGTAAACAGTAATTAATCTATATTTTGTTAGGAGGTATTATTGTCATTTTATGTTAATTAACGAAAATTTTAACGGAATTATTAATAGAAGGAAGAAGTTGTGTAATATTGTAAAAAAAAAAAAAGATGAATAAATATTATATTATCAATTGTAATTTTTTTCTACCGTCCGAAACGAATCTTTCACGTGTGAACATAAAATAAATCAAATATTATATATATATATATATATATATATATTATTGACATATTGAAAACTCTGCAGTTTATAAGAGTGATGTCTTTCTCCGGGCTTGAAAAAGAACCTCCACCTCTTGCAGAGGGTGAGGATCGCTCCACCAAAAAGAAACGATTCCGGGAAGCCAGTGAGGATGATGATAATCCGGGATTTATGTCATTCAAAGATAAACTTATGCAAGACTCGGAGGCCATGGAGGATGTGTATGATGATGAGGATCTTGGAATAGAGATCACTACTGATGATGTAGTTATTAATATGGAGGAAAGTATTATTCCTTCTATTTGTTTTTCACAAAGAGTGCAGGCGGCACTAGCCAAACCTTGGGAAAACTCAGTTGTAGTAAAGCTTCTTGGGAGACCGGTAGGTTATAGAACTTTGTGCACTAAGTTAGAGGTTATATGGAGTACCACAAAGGGATTTTCTGTTATTGACCTAGAAAATAACTATTTTCTTATTCATTTTACTAATGCTTTAGATGCACAATATGCGTTAGTCGATGGTCCTTGGATTATACTTGGCCATTACCTGATGGTGCAATCATGGAGCCCTCAATTCAACTGTCTTGATGGTGATATTAAAAAAGTTGTTGCTTGGATAAG
>CATIWO010228002.1:0-10730 GCA_949673435.1 Macaranga tanarius | reverse complement strand
GCAGGCATCGTTCTACAAGTAGAGAGAGGCGTTACAGGAAGCATAGTAGGAGCAGAAGCAGAGAGAGATATAGAGGTAGCAGAAGGAGGAGGAGCAGAAGTAGAAGCAGAGAGAACCGCAGTGTGTCCCCAAGGCGTGACCGGAGATCGGAGAGAAGGAGTCGTGATAGTCGGAGCTCATCGCCACGAGGAAGGAGGAGGTCGGAGAAGAGCAGGAGTGATGACGTGGCATTGGAGAGAACGCGGAAGGAGAGAAATGGGGGCGTTGATTATTCAAAGATGATTCACGGCTATGAAAATATGGTATTTTTTTAATTTTTTTTTTTTAAAGTTGTGTTATTTTTCAATGTTATTTGATGATTATAGTAGTTAAATTCTCAAGAATTGTTGTGCATTAATATTGAACCAAAAAATATATATATATTTTTGAGTTAGAGATAGGCATAGCTCTTTGTTGTAAAATTTTCAATTCCATTACTTTTTTATTACCTCTGTTGGCCAGAAGCTTCTGGTGAATCGCGACGCACAATGAGGTGAAATGTTGGGGATGTAGACTGTAATTGTTCCTCTGTTTATATTCGTATTTTTGGAGTTGGACCTTGAAAATTGAAGTGCTATGTAATTTGTTTCATTGTTGAGCAGACAGCAGCTGAAAAAGTTAAAGCCAGGATGAAATTTCAGCTCAATGAAACTGGTAAGAAATGAATTTACTTACCATGCTATGTTGTATCCTCATCTCAGAAGATTCCAAGCCTTTGCTGTTTTATTTTGTGATTAGTTGCTTTTGCAATGTTACATTGGTCTATGCTAAATAAAACTTGTTGCCTGAAATTGTATGAAAGAAAGGAATGACATTAATGGCTCACACTTGCAACATAAACTTGTATTTCCATATCACTATGTACAAATTATTAAGTGCATAACATTTTTAAGTAACGAGAAATTTGTATTTTGAAACTTTCTCAATGCATCATAAGTGGCATTTCTAACAAAGAAATCTATGTTTATGCAATTCATTGCACAATGCCAAACTTCCCTTGTTTCATTTTTGTGGATCTTCACACACTTTTCCTCATTGCCCTTGCCATAATTTAATTCCTTGAGGAATGGTTTTGAACCTGGGCAATTTCTGTGTTAAATTTAATTCATAATGTTTTATTTTGTTTTACCTGCAGTGGAAAATGATCCGACTAAGGGAATGGGTTCTGGTTGGGAACGATTTGAGTTCGACAAGGATGCCCCTCTTGATGATGAGGAAATTGAAGGTATGTCATAAATATACCAACTTGCATTTCTGAATATATTCTACAAAGTAGTTTATTGGTTTTGCATCATTCTAATAGTGGCTGACAAATTTACATGTGAATTGAAAAGTTTCTAGAGACAATATGTTGTTGCTAGCTTTTCTCTATTTGGCTAGAAGATCCTTTATTTTAGTTTCTGTATGGCAATATTTTTTAGCTCTTTTGCAAGTAACACCAGGTAATGATGCTAGATATACTCCAACACTTACTTTAGGAACTTGAAGCTACATCTAGTTTATTATATTTTGCTGTCAATTGCTTCTCTTTGTCTGTGTTCCTTACGCCAACACTTATTTGATTGCAAAAACACACATTTTATTATAAGATATTAAAATAGTTCTTCCATTCATCTTTGGGAATTGCTATCCTTTAGTAACAAAAGAGGCTTCATGAAGGGGATTTATCTGCATTACACATTTCATGCGATTAGCATAAAACAAATTTCAAATTCCCTAGTATTTCACCCATAAGATATTTCCTCTATGTTTTATCTACATGTAAAATTTTCTTCTATGCTCTGTTTATTACCTTCAAGTCATTTAACTGAACTTACATTGCCTAGATGTGGGCATCAACTAGATAGATTTTTAAGTAGAAAAAGATAGTTAATTGTGCGAGGAGGAGCTGATAGTATATCTTTGCAATTTGTGCAGCTGCAGAAGATGATGCAGCCCTTGTCAAACACATTGGCCAGAGCTTCAGATTTGCTGCTGTGGAGGTATATGCACCATTTGTGTTGCATTCATTTTTTCAGTTTAGGTCTCATTTGACAGTCATAGAACATAGATCTTGGTCTTTTAGAATCTGTTTTTCCTTAAACAAGAATATGTTACATGCCTCCTGAATTCTGATCTAATCTTATATTTCATACTAATATGAAGGCAAGAAAGGAGGAGCAAATTAAAGCTGCTCATGATGAGGCCATGTTTGGAGCACCAGCAGGTCCATGTTCGACGACTTCAGACATTGAGCCAGAGTCTGACAAAAATGGAAAAGACAGCACCAAAACTGAAGCTGCTGCTGGCCTTTTAAGTGAGAAGGTGAGTTGTTTCATATGAGAAAGGGAGAGATGGTTGAAGCAAGTTTAAGATGAAGCAAGTTTACGTGATATGTTTATATGATTAGCAGGTGCTTGCAAAGCAACAAGGTTCATGGCGTGACAGAGCACGTAAGGGGCAAGCATAGTTGGATCAAGAATGTGACAAACTGTACTTAAGGAGTAATGAATCTAGAAGCTGATGGATGATAAAGGGCGATGTTGGTGAATGTGAATTACCGTATAATGGAAGTCTGTTTCACAAAATTCCATCAATGGGAGGCAAGCTGCTCAATGAAATGCTGCAAGGAAAGGAGTGCAAAAAGTATAGGCCCAACGGAGTTGTGGTCATTCTAATGTATTGGTTAACAAAGAGAGTTTATTGGACAGAGCACAAGTTATAAGTTTCTTACATATGCTTGTGTTGTAGGCCGAGAGAAGTTGATAAAGTAGTGCTATTTTAGTTGAGTTTAGTCTCTCTTCAATCAAAACCTTACATTGATTGCATGTTGATACAATTTGTGTTGTTGGACAGAAGCTCAATTTGCTCATTAAATTATTACTGTGATTTTTTTTTTGGGTTTAAATTAACAAAACAAAAATTTTCAAAATTTGAACAAAATCAATGCATTATCAGTAAATAGTCATCTATAATACTAAAAAGAAAAGCGGAAATGCCAAAGTATAAAATGGGAAAGACAAGAATGCCACTTAAAGTAAACACGTGTCGTACATGAATTGGACTAATGGTGGAGCTTTTGTCAAAAGTGTAGCCAATAAGGCTCTACATTTGTCAAATTATTTTTTATTAAAAAAAAAAAAAAAACGCAAATGGAGTCAAGATAAAGTCACAATTCCTTTTACTAAATAAATTCTCTCATTTCCTCCTTTCTTTAATCTGTCTCTCTCTCTCTCTCTCTCTCTCTCTCTCTCAACTAATCTCAATATCTCTTTCAGTTCCGATCCCACCAGTTGCGGCGGCTGAGTTCAAAATGGGTCGATGGATAAGGCCTGAGGTTTGTCTGTCCGTTTGTTATTATTATTATTATTGTGTGTGTGTGTGTTGTTGAGGTTATGGACTGTTTGTTTG
This sequence comes from Macaranga tanarius, assembly GCA_949673435.1. Classification (NCBI taxonomy): domain Eukaryota; kingdom Viridiplantae; phylum Streptophyta; class Magnoliopsida; order Malpighiales; family Euphorbiaceae; genus Macaranga; species Macaranga tanarius. The sequence goes on along the minus strand of CATIWO010228002.1, from coordinate 7,301 downwards.
AGTGTGTGATTTGTGTGTTAGGTGTACCCTCTGTTCGCTGCCATGGGAATTGCCGTCAGTATCTGCAGCTTCCAGCTTGTTCGCAACATCTGCATCAACCCTGAAGTCAGGTCCCCCTCTCTTTTTAGATCTCTCCTTATTACAGCCGTCTGTAATTATTTTGTTGGAAGAAATAGGGATATTGTTGTATTAATTGCTTTGGTGTGGTTTTGAACAGGGTCAACAAGCAGAACAGGGCTGCCGGAGTGTTGGAGAATTATGCAGAGGGAGAGAAGTATGCTGAGAATTTTCTGAGGAAATTTGCACGCAATAGGGCTCCTGAAATTATGCCATCCATCAACCGCTTCTTCACTGAACCCAACTAAACTGATTGCTCTCATTTCTATTCCTAAAACAAAAAAAAAATGTTGGATACAAATGCACAGGGTTAGTTCATTGTGGCTGTTTGTTGTAGCAGTTTGTATCTGCTGGTTGTGTTTTCAACTGAATAAATGACCTCTGGATGGATTACAACTTTGTTTTATGTTTGGATTGAATTAAGACTCTTGTATTGTGCCCTTTGGAACCAATCATGTTTTACTTCTGTTGGTGCTATGTAAATATTGGTATGCATAGTTGTGATTTGCATTTGTGTACTTATGCTGAGTAGAAGATGTAGTCTTGTTACCAGTTGAACATTACTGGAAGTGAATTGCCAGGTGAAGATGTCCTCTTGTTAACAGCTGAACATTACTGTAAGAGTATTGCCACATGGCCCACATCCAGAGGCAAACCCTGACTTATAGTGGCAATTCGAACCCTCTACATGGGCATTTATTTGCTTGAAAAACAATGTCAAAATTTTTTGACAAATTTGGCCTAGGATAGCATAACAGCTGCAATTTGATTACAAGGGATTGGTATAAGAAAATCTTGTTCCACGATAACCTCAGAAAGCTTGTGTTTTTTTTGTAGTTGGAAGTAATGATGTATGTCATATTACAAGGTGAGAAATGACTACATTTGCATCTTATATAATTCACCAATCCTGGCTATTTTACTATTCTTCTGAATACCCTGCATCCATCACTTCCACTGGCATTTGGCACCGCACAGTTAGTTGCTTAGGCCTGTTGTAGTGATCTTCCCTTGCTTGCCTAAGAAAGAAATGGGAATTGAGATATGTCACCACTCCAGAACCCACCCAATACCAATACTTGCTGCTTGCTACAAGGATTAAAATAAGAAATACAATCAAAATATGGCATATCATCTGAGAAAACTGACTGCCAAACATGGCCTGAAACTCCCAGTAATACAAAAGAAATACATTACACTGATCACTGACCATGAATCAGCAGTACTACCAGAGGCTTCAAACCGAAACTATCAATTGCAAAGAGTACAACACTGGGTACAACTGTGCATTCTAGAAATCAATGCACCAAAATACCACCATATTCTTTATAACACCATTCCATATTCTTAAAAGGTGAGAGCAGTAAGTGGCCAGGTAACGTTGAAATCCAAGGTATTCTTAGGTGTCACAGTTTGACAGTTTCAAGGAACTTTGTTGATTTCAATAAACATGCGACTGAGGAAATAGAGACATACTTTACACAGTCTGTCAAAATTTCTGAAGTAAAAGGCTCTCAGGGATGAAAATGTTCAACATCCATTAAAGGGAAACTGGATTCTCCTGTTCTCATTCCTCGAAGCATATTCTTTGCTGTTTCCTTCTCCTGAAACCATGGAAAGAGAAGCAAAAAAGAATAAACCTAACTGACACAATCATATAAGCTTGTAAAGCAGATTCTCAAATTCATAGTTAATATTATAAATATAATAGACATATAACTCACCGGGCCAGTGTAATCCATAAGACGGGTACAATATATTTCTGCTTCCTCGAATCTCTTCTGCTCTCTGCAATGTTGTGCAAGAAACATCAAAGCTTCAACCATATTTGGTCCTTCTCTCTCTTCAGCTTCCATTCTCTCCAAGTCCTTCTTGTAGTAAAATGCTGCCTCCTCAGACCGTCCAAGCTCAACATGAAGCTTTGCTAATTGGTGCAGAGCTATTGCTTCCCTGTCATTACTATTTGCAGCCCTTCTGTAACACTTGATTGCCTCTTCAAGCATGTGAAGCTGATCAGTTTCATAACACTGAGCCATGGCAATCCACAACCGAGAATCATTTGGCTGCAAGAATACAGACTTCTTAAAATAGTGAAGAGCATAGAAGGGCATGCCCATCATCTCATATGCTTGTCCCAGACCATACCAAGCTCGATAATCACGGGGATTTATGTCCACAGCACGTCGATAGGCATCAATAGCAGCTGGAGTATTTTTCATCTCAACATACTCATGACCCATGAGAGTCCAAGCAGATAAATAATTTTTGTTCAACTTGAGTGCCCTCCTGAAGTACATAACAGATTTCTCATGCTGCCCCTTTAAGCTGTAATAATTTCCAATGATGCAGCAGGATTCAGGTCTGTATTTATCAGTCATAAAAACCCTGTGGGCAAGGTAACTGAGGGCTGCGAAACATTCCTTTGCATAGAGCACATTGGAATACATATCCATATCTTCTACTCTATGGGGGTCAGTCCTTAAAAGTTCTTCAAATATTACTTCAACCTGTTCAAATTCCCTTAGACTGTACTGAGCTTTTGCAATTTGAGCCTGTATGTAATTGCTAAAACTGAAAGTGCTTTGTAAAGATTCATATTTTGCTAGGGATTCATTGTGCATCCGTAGTTCTTGGTAAGCACTTGCAAGAAAGAAATCCTTCATCCAATGGTTACAGAGGGTAAGGTTGTTCAAGATCTCGGCTGTAGTGCACAAAGACTGCAGCTCTAACCAGGCACTCCAGTTCCAAGGATAGTTATTTACAGATTCCACAAGAACTGTGCGAGCAAGATTCTGATTGCCTTTCTCTTTAAGCACAAGACCATACAAGTACAAGCCAAATGGATCAATTGTGCCATTCTTGCGAAGTGTTGATAATTCTCTCTCCAGAGATGCTAGCTCACGATTCACAGCATCACTTTTACCCAAGGGCCCCTCAAGTTCTATCATCTCCTCTTCTTTCCGCTTTTCTCCAGCCTTTAGACCAAAAAAATGTGAAAGTAAAAAATCGAGAACTTCATAACTATAAGAATCATGTAAGCTTGATTTAAGAGCTGATAACATGTATATTGGTTGAATATTCATGCATCTTTTAAGAACTACATTATATGCAATCAATGTAAGATGTTGAAAGTTGAACCCAATTACAATTCTACAACCACCAAAATCAGTGTTCAAGAGCTTGCAAACTCTGACGAACTTAGAATGATAGAATTTAATTGAAATCCATTCATGCAAGAGACTGCTTTTCCCGAGTCTTCTTTTTCCACAGCAACTAATGTGAGAACATAGGTGATAAGAGATATTCATCAGCTTCTCAGTGCTTTTTCAGGATACTACAGCTGACAACTTTCAACAGGAACAAAAAATATTTGGGACTTAAAAAGCATTTTTAAGAAAGAAAGCACCAAATTTCTTGAAGAAACAAGTTACAAGAAATTTGGAGCTTAGATTACAAGCTCAGAAGTTAGTTTCCACTATTTCATGTTTCTAATTGATTTATATAATATGTATCTAAGTAAATGCTTAATAGCAGCTGCTACCTCATTTGAGGGTTTTCCAAAATTACCAACCCAACTCCACTAACTATGAGTTGCTCCAGTCCACGTCAATATTATGAACTTAGCTAAGAACTTCACAATTACCAATCTCTAGTTTGTGTGATGTCATACAATCTTGGTCTCAAAAGTAAATCTTCAGCGTCTTTCTTGATATTTTCCATTTATCTCCTTTCTCAACAAATAATGAAGACAAAAACTGACAATTACAATAGCCATGGTAAACCTTTTCTTAAGTTCAAGCAAAACTTAGAGGGACATGAACAATGTATATCTAAATCTCCATATCTCCATAGCATAAAAGATGCTTTTTTTCCCCTTATAGTGAATTTTATTGGCAATTCAAACCAACTAATCCTCAATATCTTGTTGATGAAAAGCTAAAGCTATAAAAACAAAATTATAACAGAAAAAGATCAACAAAATATATTATATGCATATGACAATACAGCATACCAGATAAAGAGCATAACATCTCAGGAACACAGATTTATTTCCAGTTTGATCTCGAAGCGCATGTGCAGCCCTTCTGTACTCTCGACAATCAAAGTAGGACTTTGCCAAAAGGTAGAAGTCACCATCCACCAACTCATCCTCCTCCATGACTGGAGTAGAAACATATGAAACACCAGCTGCTGGCGTGGAAGTAATGTCATTGGTGCGAAATCTTCTGCGAATGCTTGAGCTTCCACGCTGGAATCTAGTATTTGAAGGAGTAAACTTTGCTGGATCCTGCTCAATTCCAACCAACTGCTCTGCTGCCCTGAAAACCACTAATAATAAAATCAAAAGAACGCATTGCTAACATCCAATAAACTGAAATGGGTTCACAACCAAATCAAGAAACACTTTACTTTCAAATTACAGCTTAAAGAAACGGTAACAATGATAATGAGAAATGGGGTTTAGGGTTTTAGAGAAAAAAAAATTACCATTTAGATGCAGAGTAAAGGCAACGATCGCTGAGTTGGCGAATCGCAGTTCTAAGCTCAATTCTACAATTCTCTCTTGAAGTCATGGATCTCTCTCTACTTTACAGTACCTCAAAGCTAACAATGACTCCTCTGCTCCTTGAATCTTAAAATCAAAAATGAATTTTTGGTGGTTTTGTTAGGCGCCCTGGTGTTTTTGAAGAACCATAGACACAAAAATTTCAATTCTTGGACTATATAAGCAAATATAGGTAGCCCACTTCAACTAAAGCCCAGTAGCTTTTAAAAGTTAAAAACGCAATCTTTTTCACAGTTTCATTTCACCCACAAAACATGACCCAAGAATGGTTACTCTCCTGAGCAAAGCTCACAGCTCTCAACTCCGCCGTATCCGCCACCACTCCACCGTAGCTTCACCCCCAGATGCCACCACTCTAGCTACCCTTGTTCTCAATTCCACGAACCCGAAATCATTAGCAGATACTCTCCACTCTCCTTCTATCAAATGGACTCCAGAGCTAGTCAATGCAATTCTCAAACGTCTATGGAATCATGGTCCAAAGGCCCTTCATTTCTTCGATATTCTATCTCATCACCCATCATATTGCCATAAAGCTTCCTCCTTTGACCATGCCATTGACATTTCTGCCCGGCTCCGTGATTTTCGGAGACTCTGGTTCCTTGTTTCCCGCATGCGCTCCTGCCGCCTTGGCCCTTCTCCAAGAACCTTCTCAGTTATTGCTGAAAGGTATGCTGCCATGGGGAAACCTCATAGAGCTGTTAAAGTTTTTATGTCTATGCATGAATATGGTTGCTTTCAGGATCTTAATTCGTTTAATACAATTCTTGATGTGTTGTGTAAGTCTAAACATGTGGAGATGGCTTATAATTTGTTTAAGGCTTTAAAGGGTAGATTTAAGGTTGATTGTGTTAGTTATAATATAATTGTTAGTGGCTGGTGTTTGATTAAGAGGACACCTAAAGCTTTAGAGGTTATGAAGGAGATGGTGGAGAGAGGGTTGGTTCCAAATTTGACTACTTATAATATTATGCTAAATGGGTATTTTAGAGTTGGTCAGATCAATGAAGCTTGGGACTTCTTTTTGGAAATGAAAAGGAGAAAATGTGATATTGATGTTGTTACTTATACTAGTGTGATTCACGGGCTTGGTGTTGTGGGTGAAATTAAGCGAGCTCGAAATGTTTTTAATCAGATGGTGAAGGATGGTGTGCTTCCTTCTGTAGCCACTTATAATGCTTTGATTCAGGTTCTGTGTAAAAAGGATAGTGTAGAGAATGCTATATTAGTTTTTGAGGAGATGGTGAAAAAGGGTTATGTCCGTAATCCAATAACTTATAATTTGGTTATTAGAGGATTGTGTCATGCAGGTGAAATGCAGAGGGCAATGGCATTTATGGAAAGAATGAAAGATGATGAATGTGAGCCAAATGTTCAAACGTATAATATTTTGATTAGGTACTTATGTGATGCGGGAGAGATTGAGAAGGGATTGGATTTGTTTCGAAAGATGGGCAGTGGGAATTGCTTACCAAATTTGGATACTTACAATATAATAATAAGCGCATTGTTTATAAGGAAACATTCTGATAATCTCTTGGTTGCAGGGAAGTTATTGGTTGAGATGGTTGATAGAGGATTTCTGCCTCGAAATCTTACTTTCAATCGAGTTCTTGATGGACTTTTATTGACTGGTAACCAAGATTTTGCAAAAGAGATTCTGAGTTTACAGAGTAGATGTGGCCGCCTTCCACGAAAATTCAAATTATAAAGCCTTGTGGAGTTCAAATTGGCTCCTGAGTTATGCACATATCTTTTTCTGATTATAAGATAAAAATATTACTGCATGATGCTAATTGATAGTACTGCTGCTATCCAATTGTTTGTTACCACACTAAGTTGAGAAAGCTGACGAGTGAGGCAGGTTTCCTTCAATTGGCAAGTTTTATGGCTTTGATACATTTGTGTAGGAAAATTACAGGTAGTACACTAAAATTTTCTCTAGTAAAATGGTGGAAATTGAAAAAGAATTGTATGCTGTAATTTTTATTGCTTGCAGTTTGGTTATGGGATGTTCTTGATTGCGGTGGGAGCTGTGTATAAGTGTTCAAAATATTTTGTTATAGACTAAAAATGCTTTTCTTTTTTCAATTGTATATTGAAGTGCCTTGTCATTGAATGAGAAACCATGATGAGCATGACCCTAAGGGTCCCTTATGTGTAGGAACTCCAGGAAGGGATGTGACATAAGGGCAGTTTGCATTGAATTACCTTGAAATACATCTTTGCGAAGCTTTTAGAAGAGATTAAAATCTGCAAAATCCATGTTTTGTTCAGCTATTGTGGAGAAAGATCTGATTGCTCTCCACAACATTTCCATAATTGTTGAGGTATTTATCAGGAACTTCTAATTACTAATGGGAATTATAGAATGTGCATTTCCCCTAGCTCTCAGAGCAATAGGTCCTAAGACCGGACATTGTGCATTTGGGTGTTAGTATGTGCAGTTATGATGCATTTTAATGCATTGCATATATACAGTGGTGCCAGGAAATGTCATATGTCTATGAATTTCCTGAACTAACAAATTTCCTTGGCTTGGGAGGGTATTTTTCAGCTAATGATAATTTTCTTTCATAAATTTTAATAAAATTTTAAAATATATATGCTTAAAAAA
>CATIWO010227971.1:0-23741 GCA_949673435.1 Macaranga tanarius | reverse complement strand
AATTTGGAATCCAAAATTCAAAGGGAGCTCAGTCATTTTTTTGAAATTTGAATTCAACACGATTAAATCATTTTTATATTTAAGCACAACTTGACTTGATTTGATTAATTGTATTGATTTTCAAATAGTTGAACTTAACTCAGTTAGATAAAATTATATATTTATATTAACAAATAAATATGTTAAATGTATGCAAATTTAATTATATTCGATTAATTTTGTGAGTATGTCAAATCGAATATTAAAAAATTTGAGCTCGACTCATTAATCTACTAAAACGGCTCCAACTTAAATTCAAACTTAACTTTACAATAATTGAGTCCATTTTAAACTTATAATAAAATAATTTCAAATAGCTCATGAGTTAATTCAACTTAACTCGATGACACCCCACATCAGTATCTTTCCACTTTCAATAGATTGGCATGAAATTTGAACATAGAGATCTCAATTGTTCCATTTTTTTTGGTGCAGAAAGGAACGATCAAAGGAAAATGTGTAGTTAGGTGTAAAATGGACCCATTTTTAATTTTAAAGAGAAAAAAGGAATACTACAACTCAATGAGCAAAGTGCCAGTGGCAGTCTGAACAGTATAATAATAATAGGGACTTGGCATTGATCTGGCAATTTCCTGACTCTTATATTACTGTTTCCATCATGCTTCTATCTCAGACATTTGTACTATGATCGCATGCATAGCATTTACATATATATATCAAAGAGGAAGGCCAGACATCAACGAGATCCAATTATTTGCCAACTTGTTGCCAATATCAGCAAATATGATTACTAAAACTTCTTCAGTTTTGGTCATAAAAATGTATTCAAAATTAACGTTTTTCTATCCATCACTTCACTTTAGTTCTATATATTAGTTAGAAATAAATAGAGAGTTAATCTTTCAAAATTATACACGTTTCATGGATAATTTTTACCAAATATCCACATATATTTAGTTTTCTACTTAATTAGAGGAATTCCAAATCTGAAGCACCCTTGTATTTATAAGTTTTGCTGTAATATGATATAAAATAAGGAATTTACCATTGCACTTGTATCAACATGTACAAGAAAAGAGAAAAAAAAAGGTAAATTTAGAGCGTTTCCATGAATACTTGGCAAACAATCTTAAATGGGTTGTCAATACTTGATTTGGTTATGTTAAAAAAAAAATAAAAAATTTGAGTTGAATACATTTTTATCTAATTCTTTATTGTACAGTTATCAATATTTAGATTGTTTGATCTCTCTATTAATTAGTAAAAAGATAGTTTAATATTATCGTGCTAATTTAGTTAATAAAAAAATAAATTTTTTCCTCAATATATTACATAAATTTGGAGGAAAATGCATGGATGAGTCTAAAATTTGAAAAATTTATAATATAGAAATGAAGAGAGAAATTTTTTTTTTTTAAAGAAAAAGAAAAAGAAAAAGGGAGGGAAGAGGATGCTAATTGGTAAACAAGTAAGTAGAAAGGCAGAAAAAGCGAAAGAATGAAGAAATGGGTGTGAAGTGGGGGCGTTGATAAGGAGAAACAAAGGCTAGAAATGCGCCGACGGGAGCAACTAATCGGTCACATGATCAATAATAATACGACACCGTGACAGGGATCTCTGTTACCACAACTTATGGGACAGTGACAAGTGACTGATACCCTCTCTTCTATTCTACTCTAAGTTTTCTTATTTATATATATATATATATATATGGTAAGAATAAAAATGTTTTCTCACCTATTATATCTTCATTATTAAACAAATTTAAAATATGCATTTTTAAATTTTTTTTTACCTATATTCAAATTATTATGTCCAATGGTTATTATCAATAAAAATATAACATGTCTTTATATGTTAAAAACACACATATTTTTCTATTGTTATATAAATAAGTTAGTTTAATGGTGTGTTTAAGTAATTTTATTTAGATCATAGATTTAGTAATATTTCGGTCTAATCTTTATTTAGTTGTCTGATCTATTTAAAGAAAATATATTTTAACATATCTAAACATAATATTTTATCATATGCTGGTGGAACTTGAAAAAATTCAGTTAGTAATTAGTTCATTGCTTGCATCAAATCTAACAATATTAATCATGACAAGATTTGTTTTCAATTATTTTCACAACAAATAAAATTGGCCATGTATTTTAATTAGGAGTGTAAATGAGCCGAGCCGCTCGCGAGCTGTTCGGCGTTTGATTCGTTAAAAGCTCGTTCGAGCTTGTATATCGAAAGTTCGTTTAATAAACGAGCTGAACTCAAACTATACAAAACTCGGCTCGTGAAAGCTCGTGAACAAGCTCGAATAAGAGCTCGCGAGTCGACTCGTAATTTTAATGTATTAATAATTTAATTTTAGATATATAATATATAAATTTTTATTAATTTAAATATTTTAAAAATATATTATTACAAAAAATATAATTTTATAATAAATTATTTAGTAAATAATTTATTATAAAATTATGATTTTTTGTAATAATATATTTTTAAAATATAGTAAATAATTTATTTTAAATTATTTTAATGAATAATTTAAATTTATACATTGTATTTTTAGAAATTTTTTTAGCTTATTTAGGCTCGTGAACAACTCGCGAACACTTAGCGGTCTAATGAGCTCGGCTCGAGCTCAGCTCGTTCATAAATGAACTAAGCCTGAGCTAGCCAAAGTTCGGCTCGGCTCGGTTCGTTTACACCCCTAATTTTAATATTTACATTGTTTTTGGGTTGTAGATCCTCTTTTTGAAAAAGTTTTATACTTTGCATGATATTGATCTCAACTTGGTTTGTACAATGCTTTTGTGATGAATGATGAATGTATGATATATAACTATTTGTGATAAAATGTGTATGAATATTCTTTAAGAAAATAAAAAATAGACAAAAAGCCTATGAGCTAAGGCTATATAGCCTTAAACTAAAAGTAAGAGATTCATATAAAAATCATAGCATTTTGAAGCCATAATGTTTTCCTATAGATGGTAAAAGAAAACTCTACTCAAAGTAGGATAGCAACTTTGTAGGCCCAAATCCCAGCGGGTTGCCTCATAGGCCTAAAATCCCAACTCATCTCATATGAAAAGTTAATAATTTATTAATTGCTTATTAATTTCATTAAATTCAAAAAAAAAAATCTGATAAAATAGGTCTAAGGTCTAACACATCTGCACTCTTGTAGACATAACAGTTTTAATCAATTTGCTTGTTAAGTTACGAATGGATCACTTAAACACCTCAACTTGTTAAAAAAAAAAAATAACCGTTTTAATATATATATATTTCCAGTTTCTAAATGAAAATTTTACAAATTAAAATAAAAATATAGGCTTAATATATATGCAATCTTTTATTTTTAGTATTTTTTGTCAGTTTGTTTCAACTTACAAAATAATTATTTTAAACACTTGAACTTGTTAAAAATAAAATTTATTATCATTTTTTACATTATTTGAAATGTCTAAATTTTTTTAGATATAATACATCCACATCTACCTGTATTTGTACAATTTTATCAATTTACCTCATGTATTTATAATTGTGTCAAATTAACATCTCAATTTATCTATAGCCTATTATATGAACACCTGGTAGGAGATTCAACCATCAGTATTTGCATGAATTTGCTATTTTGCCTTTTATACTTGTATGAATTTATCACTTTATCATGAATTTATCACTTTGTACGTGTTTTGCCAACAATGTAAATATATATTTATATAATAGACTATATAAAAGTTCAAATATTAATTTTTCAAGTTCAAAAGTTACAAATATACTAAGGCGGGAATATATAAATATTTAAATTTATTAAAAAATATTTATAAATCATAATTTTAGCAAATTGATATATTAAAATAATAAACAGATGAAATGTATAAAATTTAAAGAGCTACAAATATAATAAACCCATAAAATTCAAGAGCTTTTTTTTAGCAATGGACGACAGGAGCCGAGGAAGTTAGTGGGGTGAGAGCAGAAGAAGAACAGATGCAGAGAGAGGGTGGTAAATTTTGGGGCCGGTGGGGTCAAAACTGGGCTAGAAAATGCCATGTTACTTCTTTGTAATTGGCCCATTTTTATGGATGCAAAATTGGCTACAAGATGTGACTCTCCCAGTGAACAAAATTTGTCTACTAGTCTTTTGGCTTCTCTTCTCTACATTTACATATTATTATTGCATTTAAATTATCATGCAATAAATAATAGTGTGCGTGTATGTGTGTCATATATGCTCCTATAACATGTGCTTTGACCTACTATGTTTTTAACTTGAAATGGTTCTTTTTCTCTCTTGCCCCTTTTTTACTTCTCTATGAATGATCCCAAGTTCAAAAGATGTTAGTTTATTTTTTGAACTAAAAAATGCTAGTTAATTTATGTTTTATTGAAACATATTTTTTAACTTTTAAATAAATAGAGTTTAAATAATTTAATATATTAATAAATTATAATTTTGAATGTTATTTTTAATATATATTAACCATACTTCCGATAAAGTAAAAACCTATCTACTTTCATAATTAAAACAGTTTATTTTATTTTAAAATTATATATTGAAAAGGAAAATGCATCTCTATATGTGTATATGTATATACCTCAATAAGTCAATAGCATATCCAGGTCCCGTCTATTAGCTAAAGGTAGAGGGCATCTAGATAGAGGGCGGAGTTCGAACCCCCTCCCCTGCTCTTCCAGCTCCAGGATCCTCTTAGGGAATTTGACCGTCTGGTCTACTGATAAAAAAAAAACCAGGTAAAGCTAGATAATATTTTTGACATTCATTATTTAATTTTTTATGTTTTTTTGTTTTATTCAATTCTTCTTGTAGATGTTTAGTTCAATGAGACTTTCCTACAGGCTCTTGAGATAAACCCACCACCTAACCCAACCAACATCATATATATATATAGAGCATGCTCGTGTTCAATATAGTTTCAATTATATAAATTTGAAAACGACTTGCAAAATTTACAGCCTTTATATATGTATCAGAATAATTTAAGAATTCCACTATTGAGCATATAATAGTAGCATTTCTCTTCCGTATAATTAAAATCAGGTCTTATGTTACAGTGACTTATTGACTTTTTATGGCTTATATATATATATAACAAAATAAATTTCATTTTTTCTTCTTTATAGGACATGGCTAGCTAGGAATTAGTTGTACTTTAGAACCATATAATGTTGTAGTCAATATGCAAATAAATAGTATGTATTATTTTAATCTCTTAATGAAATGCTTCCTCAATTCATGCAATTTAAATATATATATGTGATTTTAAATGTCACACAAAATTTACTTAAAAATATGTTTACTCTTTTGAAAAATGTAATGCTCGTATTATAAAGGAAGATAGTTGTGATATTTTACATACATAATACAGGCCAAATATATGTTTACACGCCTAATTTTTCATTGGCTTGACATTAAAATTTTTATTTTACTCCATTGTACATTTTAAATATTATTGTAGATATTTATTAGTATTTAAAATTATTGAAAAAATATTTCAAAATATAAAAATATATAAAAATATATAAATTAAAGTAAATATAAAAATATAAAATTTAATTAGTAAAAACTGAAAATAATCAAATATAAACACGTATTAACCCTCTAACGTATTAGGAAATGTGAGCTATATATATATATATATATATATATATATATATATATATGGTATGGATGATCATACCTATTGAAAAAAAAAAAAAAAAAAAAAAAAAAAAAAATCTAGTTAATTCATTACTCAATTATTAAAGTTATATGTTGGGGGGCTTTTTTTTTTTTTGTGATGGGAATAGGGTCCATTCTCTTCCACCACTCCTTGTCTTGAGTTAAGCAAATGATGCATGGTTGATGATATGTGTATATATATATATTGTAGTTTGCTATATTATTATTTGCATTTGCATGGAAGTCTTGTCATTTTTCTAGTAGGGGCCGATTTTATATATTTGTCACTCTCTTTTTTATCATAATAATATGTCGACAGCAACAAATCACCCCATGTCCAATGCTAAAAGAAAATATAAACTATCTCTTTATCCCTTTTCTTAATATATAAAATATAAACAAACATATTAACAACTTTATTTATGTCTAGTTGGTTTCCAATTATTAAATGCTTTTGGTAGCTATGCCAATAATATATATAGAAATGGAAAGGAATTCATTCACTTGGTAAAAACATATAAATTTCCAATATACTGCACTTGTATACTAATTATTGATATATATGCTAATATGGTGTGTGTTGTTATTGCAAATTTCTCCTGTTCAAATGAAAATTGCAATGGATATAGAATGGAGATTTACTCATTGTTTAATTAATTGTTAGTTCTAATTAAACTACATTGTCTTATTTGATGATTAATATAAAGATTGAATAATTAAATCGAATATTCTCTTTATGTATTAACAAATTATGAGTTTATCAGTGAAGAAATGATTTAACTAACAATCACTTATCTCTAATGATATTATCAAGTGCAGAATTCGAACGATGTTGTTATTGATTTGTATAATAATTTTTTATTTTATTTAAAGGGAAAGGCCGCCTCCTTTCTATTAATAAAAAAAAATAGCTTAATTACCATGATGAACTTGTTTCACTTAAATTTCAAAAAAAAAAAATCGATAACTTAATAATTTTTTTTAAAATCCACACAATAATTTAAAAACCTTTCTTTAATTTTTTAATTAATAAATAATATTGAAATTTTTTCAACACGGTAAAATTTTGATTTCAAACTACAGTAATAGTAAAAAAGGGAAACTAAAACAACTAAGTTCACCCAACCCAAAAAAAAAAGGGGAAAAAAAAGGAAAAACCGCCGCCCACATGCGCCGTACCATTTTAGAGTAATAACAAAAGAAAACAAAGTGAATAGAAATAAATACTCTCATCAAAACTGATTGAGATTTGAGATAATACAACACAGCAACAACTGGAGATGGAGATGGAGATGAGGTGGACCTCACTGTAACCTGTCTTTTTTTTCTCCTAATTTTTATTCTTATTTATTACCTTATTACTTTGCCCTAAATTTTATTTTTTTATTTTTTTGTCTTTGCCAACACTACCCCTCTTTCTAGGCCCACTTGACATATATTAGTATGAATGTTTATAAATATTGCTAAAATTATATTATATGTATACAAATATATATATATATATATATATATATATATATATATTCAGGTCAGTTTAGGGTCCAGTTTGAATAATTTATGCTTTAATTTTTTTTATATGGATCAAATAGATTTAGATTTAGATCTAATTATAATGTAATTTTTTTTATATTTTAAAAAGTTTTTTTTTGGATTGAGGAGTCGTTATTTCACTGTACAAAATATTAGGAATAATAATCTCATTTATCTTTAATTATTCTCTAATTTATAATTGAATCCTATTATTTAAATCATGTTAATTTATCATTTAATTTTTTTTTATTTCGATTATATATAATTTTTTAATAATAATCTAAATGTAATTTTAAAAATTATAATAAATTTTTTTTCAAAAATATTCTTCACTAAAATCTTTATTTTTGTAAACTATGACATATATAGAAAATCTAACTAATGAGTAAACTTTGCTGCTAAAATCTATTTCAATTTCATCAATAAATTTATTGTACTTTCAAATGAATTTTTTACAATTAATTTTATATATTTGATTTAAATTTATATTTTTTTAAAATTCATTTCAAATAATTTTTTTTATTTTATCATATAATATTATATTTGATATAAAATTAAAATTTAAAATGATATTTTATTTTATAATTAAGATTATATGATGAAGTAGCAACATAATAAAGGAATAAAAATATTTTCAAAAATAAATATGATAAAAATTAGAACTTTTTATTCTTATAACAAATATAGATGTAAATACGTTGAAGTAATTTGTAAATTAAACTATTTCATTAGAATTTTATTTAATTATAACTACTTTTAAAAATTTAATAATTTGAAAGTAAACATATTAAAATTTAATTTTTATAAATAAATTATATAAATTTTTTTAAAATTTTTATTTACATCAAATACACTCATTAAGTAATTTTAAAAATTATTTCAGTTTTTCAATAAACTCATTAATTAGATCTTTTTATGATTTAGGATTTTTAAAAAATGAAAAAAAAAATATGTGGGTAATTGAATTTTAAAAGGATTTTATCATAATTTTTTAAATTACATTTAGATTCTTGTAAGAAAATCGAATATAATTAATTGAAACAAACAAAAAAATTAATATGATAAATTGATATAATTTAAATAATAGGATTCAATTGAAAATTAAAGAACAATTGAGAATAAATGAGATTATTATCCCAAAATATTAATTATTCAAATTTTTTTAAAAGAAATTATTCAAATTGTTATAGTTTATTTTTTTAGTTATATTATTATTATCAGAATGTTAAACACTGTATCTTTATACATGTATATTGTTTTATTGGACTTGGTATGTATAGAAATTTAAAATATCGAACATAGCTACATATGTAAATTAAGTTGATCTTATTGATAGGTGGCATTATACCTTGACAAAGAAAACCTATAAGCATTTTATCTATCGTTATTATGGGTGCAAATATTAATCAATTACAATCGAAATATAATTTTGACCTGCATACTTTGTTCAATCTATGAAGTCTTTTATTTTAATTAATTCCACAATTAAATTTTAATTTTAATTTTTAACCTTTAACTCCTATACCTTTATTTTTATATTTTCTTTTAAATATAAAGTAATACCAAAATGACCTGTGCATTTGTTTTCGATTGTTATTAAGCATATACGAGATATGAAAAATAACCTAATCTAATTTGAAATTTTATTATTTTTAATGTCTGTCCATATTTTCATAATGAATTCAAATTTATTCTTAATCTTGACACTTATTTATCCACATTTTCTCTTTTTGTTTAAATTTTCAAAACTTTCTTAATTTAATTCCTTTTATATTTTCAATCTTAATTGAATTTTTTTATCATTTTTTACCTATAGTTGTCAGTTTTCTTTCCTTATTTTTGTTAAAAATTTGAACTTTTATACAAGAGAAAATTCATAGTGTTACTCTCTTTGTCTCAAAACAAATAACTTTTTAGTTAAAAATGCTTTCAAAAAATATTAATAAGTTTGATTTTTGTACTGATTCGATCCACAGACTCACCATAGGGTTTTTTTTGTGCTTGCAGGTATTAAAGGGTTCTGGCATTCATCGGTAAGATTGTAAAAATGTCAAAAGGAATAAAAGTTAAAAGCATGTAATATAATAAAATAAAAGTTTAGGGGTGCTAAAAAAACTAGGACAAAATATTATATTTGGCCCTTAATTATGCATTGGGTATTGATACACATGCATGTTAGGCTAAAAAAAGATAAGCGATTTCCACCAATTAGAAACATGTACTATATGCCATCATGTCTCATAACCCATCATCGTCATGTCATTTACCCAAATCAAAGACAAGATTGATTTGCTTGCATGATTCTTGATTTGATTTTTCTCTTTGTATTTTTTCACTGCCTTCCCACTTTTTCATTTTTTATTCCCTTATTTATTTAACAGTCAAATAATTAATCAAAGTTTATGTGAAAAATTAGAGAGTAGGCATGTTTTCTCTTCATAATTGGTCACTCATATTGTATACAATTTAAAATATTGTGAATATTCAGCTGCTGTATTATTAAATTTGTAATTTGAAAATTAAAATTAATTATGTTGATATTAGAATGGACATGATTAATTAATTTGTTAAATTGCAAGAAAATTAAGATTGGAAAACAATTCCTTTTTATGAAGATAACATAAATTCATGAATTTTCCTTAAAGTCAAGGTAATTTCGATTGAATTGTTTGGACAATAGTAGAATTAATTCAACCTCCTTTTAATGTCACCACTTGTCCTCTGCGTCAAATCATTATTTATCCAACTTAAAAATCACTGTCCGTATTGTTATTTTTTTTACTTTGAAAAGAAATATTTTTGTCTTTTTTTGAAACATGTATTATTTAAGCTATAATGTGATAGATTGAGTATCTAATAATTTCTCACAAATTATATAATAAAAAATAATTCTTTTTTATAAAAATACAATAAGAGCTTCGTTCCGCTTTTAAAATGGCTAAACTAATTTCACTAATAAAAAAATAATATTCGAACCATTATCTCAAAATATTTTTAAAAAATGATTATCAAATCATTTTTTACTCATTCAATTCAAATATTATGAGCACACTGTATCATAATCCAATTATCCTATCAATAATTCACTTGAATAAAAATATATCATCATTCCTTTTTACAGTCAACTAAGGACAGCATATTTCAAAAAAAAAAAAAAAAAAACTAAGGACAGCAAAAGAGAATAGTTGCAAGTTATAGTAAGATGTTATATATATATATATATAAATATAGCATAAGCAATACACAAAATAACAGAATAGCATTATTTATATTGTTGCATATATATGAATATACTTTTAAGATGATGTATATGTAAGCAGCAATGAACAAAATAATAGTATATAGGCATTATGAAACATGGACAATCACAATAATGATGATAACAAGAAGTGAAATTATAAGGGATTAATGTAGAAGAAAGAAAGAACATAACGATTGGGGGACCATAAACAACCCATACCCTTTAGTTACCAATTAAATAAAAAAGTTGGGAGATCTTCATCTTCATCACATGCCACCATGTGATGGGGATGGGGTGCTCTTGTAAATTTCCCTTGCAAAATTTTTCTTATTTTACACATACACATATATATATATATCTTCTCAAAATGTAAATTATTTTTATGGATTTAATTTTTTTAACTATTTTAATTTATTTTTTCTTCAGCAATCAATCTGAACTGTTTTTCATATGTACCCCACTGCGCACTCCACTAGTAAAGTATGCCTTTTTGTGAGTAAAATGCGCTCTTGTGAGTGAAGTGAACCCTACTACTCACTCCTTCCCTTCTCTATAAAGCTGCTTGCAAGATTTATATATGGTAGAGTGGTCCATGAGATTTTGTATTGTATGGGCATGCTATGCTATGCTCTCTCTTCTCTTTCTCTTTCTCTTTCTCTTTATTTTTCACTATATTTTCAGTGCAACAAACACAACAAAACAAAATAAAAGGATGTGAGCTAGTTAGTGTGAGATCTGAGAACAATTCAAGGGTCTTGTTGCTGTTGTTAATTGCTGATCGATGATGATTCTTTTTTTGTTTTTGGGTTTTGATTACAGGTCCTGGTCATGCTATTCCACAGCTTTCTTGAACTTTCTTGTTGCTGCTTTCTTGAATTATCACCATGGAAGCTCAAGAAAGCTGTGGGAGAACATGGCAGTTTCAGGATTTATACAGTTTGCTCTTTCCTGAACTACAAGATCGATCTCCGGTTACTACTTAAAGAGAAAGAAGAAATTGAAGCAGCTTCAAGAATCAAGAATCAAGAATCAAGAATTAAGAATTAAGAACCAAGAACCTATCTTTCTGCATGAATCATGGTAATAAATTATCTCATCAGACTTTTTCTCGTTCATTCCACTCATGTTCACTTAATTTTTTGAAGTAATTTTTACATTTCCTTAGTGGGTTTGTGTGCTGAATCATGATATGGGTAATTTCTATAAAATCTTGCAATTCTTGAACCATATAGTTCTTGCTGCAATGTATAGTAGTACGTTTGAGAGCATGCATGAAAAGAGTATGCAATTAAGAAACAATTACATAAAATTTAAAGAGAATTGTGCCCAAAAGCGTTAAGCACACTGATGGATCAATTAGTGAGGAAAACAGAAAAAGAAAAAGAGTGAGTGAGTGAAGAAAAAGAAGATTCCGTAGGTAGAGAGGTTTCCATATTATGGTCAATGATGATAGTTCTTCCTGTTGGTGCTTTTGGTTTAGCTTCTAACATGATCTCCTCTCCTACATTTCCGTGAAAAAGGTTAAACTTTGTCACTTTCTGACATCATTTTTTTTAACCACTCCCCTCTTGAACTCTTGACATCACCCATCATTTTTATTTTTTATTTTTTTACCTTCCTCTTTTCTATATGATTCTGTGTTAATATAGTCCCTTTTTCTTGTGGGATCTCCACAGTGGTAGTTGAGGATGTTATATATAATATATACATGTGTACATATATATGTGTAAAACTATACAATGAAATATTATGTCATAATTGATATTTCCTAGCTGTCTAGCTGATGATTTCAACTGTCCAACCAGCACAATTATTCTCCTTTCTTAATTTACTCCTTATTATTATTATTTTTCTTCTTCGGCAAATTAAATTGTTTTTTTAAGAATTTGTTCTATAAAATATCCTGCTGATGTTGTTCAAAACCTTGTACTTATACATTGTATCATTGCATTTTTTTTATATGTTCCTTGTCTCAAATGATACATTCATTTATAATGAATCATTGTTTGTTGATTTTTTTCTCATAATTACCTTACTTTCTTATTTATATATATATGTGTGTTCCAACTACTCATGTGTTGTGGCAGATGGTGACTTGCAGTGCTTTCTTGATTTTTTTTTTTTTCAAATTGCTAAATGCCCATTCACCTGTTCATAATTTTTTTTGGTTCTCTTCAACATAATTGCCCTATATTTCCTCTTAGAATTCTGTTATTTACATCACTATTTCTAAACTGCTTCAGGATACATAATTATGATGAGTAGAGCTGCACACACAATGCAAGTTTGTTAATTCTATTATTGTTGGCAAGTTAGATCATCTAATGGGTGTGAGCAATTAAGGATAATTACCTTGAAAAGGTGATTAATCTGAGTATTAAAAAAGCTAATTACCTGTATCAACTATTTCTTTATCTTTTTTTTTTTTTTTTCCCTTAGCTTTTCTTTTTGGGTTTTTCTAGATTTCGTTATTTAATTATATAGTTTTGCAAGTAGCTAGCTGCAGAGCTCATAATTGTGAATCAAATATATTTATATATATGTGATCTTTAATAATTTACAAGCCTCAAGACTAATAATTGGACTACAATTATAATGGCCTAATCCATGAATTTATTAGCAAAAAGTTGGACAATCAAAATAATGGGTCATGATTAAAGTAAAGAGAAAGAAGATAAAAGTTAGCATTAGAGAGAAATAATGTAGCTTTGTTAAGGGAATCTTTCTCTAATACAAAGTAATGAGAAATGAAAGCTGGAGGACTAATGTTTAGCCAAAGAAATGTAACAAAAGGGTGATTGAAGAAATGGGGGTAGGTCCACAACTATAGTTTATAATAGGTTAGACAGAGAAGCATGGCAGATCTGTGCAGAGTAAAATAGAGACACTGTTTAATGCAGTGATGAGTGTATAATTTTTGCTAATATTAGACCCCTTTAATACTTGTCTCGCTTTCAGGATTGCCTACTCCATTAGTATCCAATGAAGTCACTTTGTGATGCAACATGGTATTCGAGTACTAAAAGGTTTGCTGTTTAATATATAGTAAGATTTCTTTATTATTATCATTGTTATTATTATTAGGGATGTAAATTAATTTAAATATTTATGAACTTTTTTTTTAAAAAATAAGATAAAAGTTAATTTCACAAATAAATAATAGCAGAGTTCAACCCAACACTTCAAAATATCCTAAGAAATGAATGACAACCAATCCCTCATCGGCGTAAAATTTATTTCTTTAACAAATCAAATAATCCCCAAATTATTATTACTAGTATTGTCATTTATGAATGTTTAATCTGTTTATTATATATATGTCTAAAATTAATCTTGGAAATATATTTTTGGTCTTGCTTTTGTGGATAAAAGTTGAAGTAAGCTTTTGTTTCCAAAAACAAGAAAAGAATCTCTGAAATGCTGACCCAATTCTTCAAGAATCGTCCAAATAATTTCTATAGAGTGGGATTGGCATGCAGGTTCATTGAGAGCTGCCATTGTACGCCAATATACACAACCCAACCAAGCCTGTTCTTTACCTTGTTTTCCGTACATGACATGATGATTTTTTTTCACAGCTTTTATCTTAGAAAACACTAGACTTCATGAAATTTATAATGAACAGAATTTTATGTATAGCAAAATATTACATAAAGAAAGACTGGCCATGTCCTCATTTACATATATGAAGTTTATATTAATTTTGTTGTGTCATGGTATTAAAAGAATCGTACTAGTTTTTTTTTTTTTTTTTTGGGTACAATTTGCACTTAACCATCTTTAAGATACTGAAAATTTGAAATCTGTGTTGGTTAAGATACAACAAATATTATATCTTGTTTATGCTCAATAATAACCCTATATATGCAGGATTAATATTTAAGAAAGGTGGTTTCGGTTGGTGAATATTGATGATCTTTAATTTTGAGTCGTCTTTTCAAACAAACATTCACATATATGTATTTATCTATCTTTTTTTTGAAGAAGCTAAAGTATTTACTACTGCAAAGTACGTACGATTGGCTGAAGATGGTGAGTGACGTGTCTTTCAGGGCTATTTTGAACTCGCATGAATAAGGAAGAGCTGAAATTTCAATAGAGAGGGCATGTTGGTATTTAAAGTTCTTTTAATTCTCGATCTCCTTCATTGTACATTTAATTACTTATATTTTCAGATAGGCATTTGATTGTTGGGCTATTAATTTATGAGTAGATATATATGACACGAGTAGAAGTAAAAAGAGACAGGTGATTTGAATTGTAACAACAAGATTAGCTATAAAATGTACATACTCTGGAAACAATGGACAAGTGAAAGGGAAATGGCAGGAAAAGGCACTAAAATTGCCATTTCCATGTGGTGGGGAAATGGAAGAGTCACGTCGCTTTTAGCTTCTAAAAACTCTCTCATCAACCATTAGAATTTAGAAAAGTTTTAACATCCCATTAAACACAACAACAAGTAGTAGTGTCAAAAAGGCTTCTTCTTTTATTTGATGTGAGAGTGCCCAACAATGATAAATGCCAACTTTGTTGACCCTCAAAGGAATGTTAAAATTTTGCAGTACAAACTTAAATGAATTTACAGCTTTATGCGATGTACATCTTTCCAGTGGATTCATTCAGGATAAGGAATCTTGCAATTCTCAAAAACCTTATATATATAATCACGGCTTAGATCTCATATTTGCCAACTCAAGTTTTTGCTGTCTATAAATAAATAATCCATAATTGGTATAAAATCATGCATAAAATAATTAAAAGGGAAACATATATTATACATATATTTATAAATTCAAGAGTAGACTTGTTTTGCAAAGATAAGAGGCACAAGGAAACAAATTATTTGCATGAATTTAACTACTTTTTTTTTTTTCTTGGCGGAACATGAATTTGAATCCCCCAATGTTGTATATAACTCATGTTTGTTTGAATTATAATTGAATGAAAATAAAATTTAAATTTTGAGAAGAAAGTAATTATTGGAAAATAATATTTTAACCATTCATTTTTAATTGAATGATTTAAATTTTACAGATATAACCTATCATGTTCACCAAAATGTAAACATGAGAGCATCTTATATACTAGAATATAAACTAAAGTTACCCCTAAAAGAAAATGTATAATGTTCTACACATGGTCTCCACTGATAATGCATGCATCATGCATATAATATTTAGATGAAACTAAGCTGTTAGACATGTGAGACAGCAAGAGCATAAGGTATAAATATTAAATTAAATTTCTTTAGTTTTTGAATTAAAAAAAAAAAAAAGCCTGTAAAGAGTTTAGTAAATTCAGCAGTGCATTATATGCAAAAACTTATTGATCAAATGGATGTTTAAAATAGCAAATCAATGTCAACTTTTTAGCTTTTCATGAAAGAGATAACATAGCTAATCAAGACTATAAAAAAATTGAAATGATTAACCAGATTAGATCAGATAGTTTAAATCAATAAGACAAAAGTTCCAGCACTAACACAGCCATAGAAATAGAATATATATATCAATGCATTAATTTTCTTCAATTATTTTTCTTCTATATGATGATTTACACATTTTGCCAATCTCTGTTTTCACGCTCACAAAGCACAAGAAAATCTAAGCTTTTTCAACCCTATATCTTAATTTCATACTCTAAAGCAAACCCATAAACATATATATAAATATATATTAATTCAGACAAAAAGATCATACCTTTTGACTTGGATTAAATGTATGGCAAGAAATAAACATATACCCATTAATGTAAACACCTCTCCAACCCCATTGATTCTACTTTAAGCATGCAAGATTAGTGGAGCTAATGAGCATTACCTGTCTCATATCTCATATCTAAAGTGAAGTTAACAACCATAAAGCAACATGGCTTCCAGCAAACAAGGGATTAGATTAATTAGTTGGCAACATAAAGATGTGTCATAGATTTAACAGGATTAGCTAGAACCAATATATAGGACTATGTCTATTGGCAGTGCAATAATATCACATTAAAGATCAAAAAGAGGTTGCCTATTAATTGAATGGATTCAGGACCTCGTGAATGTTTCAAAGATACAGCTAAGTTTATAAAAAAGAAAGCAGCCAGTTTTTATTACACTGCATATATAGTACTGAAACATTTCAGAGATCATGTATACGACACACATACATGAATACATGTAATGTCGGTCCAGCCGTATATCATAGCTTAGTCATGAGATGAGATCCATTGTCTATTTGCTATTTGAAAATCAAAGAAAGCTATATTGTTTCTAGCACCCAAAGAGAAGGCAAACAAAAAATAATAATAATAAAAACCATGATATGATTTTTTAGAGCATGTCAGCCCTAACAAGACAAGACAATGTGTTCTTGATTTAGGTGATCTAGAAAAACATTGCTTGCCACTTTGTTCTTGTCTTTTCCTTCGTTTTGTAAACCAAAACCAAAATGATGAACCCTAATTTTTTCTTTCATCTTCTAAAAAAGCTTCATCATGCATTATTTTAGCTCAAATTTTGATCTACCAACAGGTAAAAATCTAACCAAAGAACAAAGAAAAGTTGTTAGTTAAAATTTTTCTTTAGTTAGTTTTGTTTTTATGCTCGTTCCCTTGCAATTAAGGCTTTACCTAACAATTTAGCAAACGAATTAGACAATTTTTGCTATTAAAAAAAGGCAGGCAAGCTAGTTTTTGTGGTCCATATTCATATATATTCTACTACAAAGTACCCTAAAAAAGTAATCAAGGCTAAAGGTTAAATTATTAAGGAGTAATCAAGATTTAAACGTACAGAAGCGAAAATAATAGCAGTAAATAGCCAGAAAATTAAAGCTGATGTATATGTAACACTATCACCATAGCAACAACATCTCAGATGCTATGATCTTTCTCTTAGTCATTGCGATGGAATGTAAAGAAAAGGACTGAATTAACAGTCACTGTATCGACCGACAAGGTATTATGAAGATCAATACTACGGTTGTGTAATTTCAGAATTTATTTAAAGCTTCTTCTTCGTTTTTGTTATCTCCAAATGAAACCTCCACATGGGTAGCCATAAAGATTGTCAATACAACCAAAAAAGAAATCCAAGAAAACAACAAATGATGATTGAAAAATGACACAACAAAACTAAACTAAATTAAAAGCTATATATCATCTTAAAGAATCCTATTTTGTTTTTGTATATTAATTTATAGATATATATATATATTTACAGGACTCCATTGAAGCTAGGACTGTACATTGTGTACAGACACCAGAGAAAAAGAAGCAGCTTCTTGAGGCCAGTTTAAGGTCATAATTATATGCTTTTGCATAGAAGAGTTACATGCTCCAACAAACTCCACATCAAATGCGGCTAAAAGACTTGATTTTGAAAAGATCTAAATTCCATATAAATCAGAAAAAGGAAATGAAATAAATTAGAAGAAGATGCATATGCATGTACTCATTAGCAATACATTGAATGAAATCAAGAAACCTAAAAGCAAATAAAGAAAGAAACATCAAGAAACGTGAAAACAAACAGATCCGGATCAAATGAACAAACAAAAAGCATAATCAAAATGAGAACAAAAAAAGGGATCGATCGATTAGATCAAAAGTATATACCAAAAGATTGACGATGGACAAATGGAATCAACCTCAAATCAGGTGGTGGTCGTAGCTCTGATTTTCTTGGCCCTATTGGTATCTTCCCACAGCTTTATTGAACCGCAAAAGCAAAGAAAGGAAGCTAGCCGTACAGTAACATGCAAGCAAAACACTACCAGTTTTGTAAACAGATGCAGTTCAAGAAAGCTGTGGAAGAATACAAAAAGGGTCATATACATATATATATATATAAACCATGAAAAAAAAAAGAAAAAAAAAAACCCTAAAAAGAACAGAAAGAACCCATGACTTTCTTGGAAGAGAAAAGAAAAGAAAAAGAGATAAGATAAGAAGGAGAAGAGTATAAAGAGATGGGAATTGTAGCGCATAGGTTTAGGAAGATGAGAGAGTGAGTGAAGGGTATTTATAGGAGAAAAACTAAGGTCTTTTTACCACCAATCCCAAGAAGAATATTGGGCTTAAAAGGGCTTAAAAAATTACTAAAACCCCACTCTTCTTTTTTTTTTCTTTCTTTTTCTTTCCATCTAAATTCCTTTTTTTTTTTTTTCCTTCTTCCCAAACAAACACTACAAAAAGCTGACTACGTTTGATCTGATTAACCCTAGCATTATATTTATTTATTTTTATGGATACTTGCAAATGCTTCTATAGTTTATTTTATTGTATATTTTAGTCCTTTTTTTTCAATAATATTATCTTTTATAGATATTTACGATTAGTATATACTATATAGTCTTTCTACTTGGCCAAAATATAAAACATGAATGACAAAAAAAATTTCATTATTCTAAAAAGTTATGAGTTTAATTTTTTTGTACTTATTACTTGTCAATTAGTATAATATAATATAGTTCTAGATTTTTTTTTTCAAAAATCACTTATAGTAAGTCAATATATATTCATACATTTACTATTGCATTTTTAGTAATTTTTTAATTATGGTAAGTCAATATATCTAATTAATAATATTTAAATTAAATTTTGTATTTTAGATAATAAGTCAATGTGTATGATATTCAATAAATATAGTTATCAAAAATAATAATTTTTATTCAGTACTTAAAATTTTTATATTTATTACACTTTATGTTTAAAATTTAAAATTTAAATTTTTAGTGATTAATTTTTAATTTTACTAAAGACCATCTAATTTATTGTATTAATTTATCTCTTTAGGTAGCCCAATGTTGAATAGTTTAATAGTATAACTTTTATTAAGGTATCAATATGTTAAGGGTTTTTTTTTTTTGTCATAATATGTTAAGGGTTCAATCTTTGCATTTCTGCTCTCTCATTAAAAAAAAAAAAAAAAAGGTTGTCCCTTTAGGTATCATTACATTTTACTAACAAAAAACTCCATAATAGTCACAAGTAGAGATGAAAATTAGCATTTTTAAAAATAGAAGGACCAAAATGCTTAATAAGGCAACTTTTAGTGGGGCATTTGTAAAAAACGAATTATGATTAATAAAATAGTTATTAACTTTTCATGAATATTTGTGCGGCTCTGATGCAACTTTCCGGATCTAACGGTGCCGGTTACCTTACTTGGGGGCACACATGTGGATCCCACTTCAGATCTGTCCCATGCATCGAAAGAAAAGTCTTACACCCACGCTACTTGTTAAGCGCGTGACTAACTGCTTCTTTTTCTCCTTATCCGGAATAAACGTATGGGTCGGGTCAAACAATTTCGCTTTATTTATTTTGGTCTCCATATTTTGTTTTTAGAAAAAATAGCTTTGCTTCTATTTTTTTTATTTCTATTTTTCAGAAATTAATTTATTTTCTGTTGTTTAGTCGAAATTTTATACAATATTATGATGTCTACAATATTTTTTTTATCTGAACTACTGGTATGCAAAATCCGTGAGACTATGACTGATTCAGTTCGACCTGAGTAAAACTATAAGGACGAAAAATATTTTCTAAAAACTATTTAACGTGGCTGCAGTCACTAAAATTCAAACTCGAGAACTTAGATTAAGCGAGAACCGGCCCTTTCAGTTGATTCCAATGATTGTTGGTGATATAAATTATACTTTAAAAGCTTATTTCAATGAAAAATATTATAATTAACGTATCAAAATTTTATTTTTTATTTTATACTAATATCAAGAAGTTCTCCTTTCAAAAAAAAATAAAAAAAAAATTCTAAGAAAATAAAATAAAATTTTTATGACTATTTGATAACGTGCTCCTATGATTGGTGGTGGTTGATGTTCACATAACACCAAAAGCAATAAAACGGGAGTTAATATAGATTAGTTGTAATGTATCTGTGTGTAGATGATGTTTAATTTGTTTCTAATAAATTTTTTATAATTTTTAAAAGGAGAAAATTGTTTTTTAAAATAATTTAATTTTTATATGAAAAAATCTGTAATATATTAATTATTTTAAGCGCTTCAAATGTAAATTGCTTAGCATCAAACCAACTCTCTGACCTCAATTAGATTTATAAAGTAAATTAAATTGCTATATGCATTATTATTGGAAGATGTTCGAATCGATATGCTTTATAAAACAAATGAAGTTGTAAGTTTAGCTAAGGTAGGTAATTGGTTGATAAGATATACATTTGTGCCATTGACCTGATATATTTATTTCAAAATCTTATATGATAAACACAAATATATCAAAATTGTTTTATATTTACATGTAGGAATAAGTGTCAATTCCCCCTGAACTTTTTTATGAAGATCAAATTAATTAGTCACTTTGTGACTTTTTGGGCAAATTTAGTCAATTGAACTATCCAATAAAGGTCAAATTAGTCCTGACAATTACATTTATCCCCTTATTTTTGACAAGAAAACAAAAGATCTCCTAAATATTTACAAAAACCTCTCTAATATTTTACTTATTTAACAAATTAATCCCTATTATAGTAAAGAAAAATTTTAAAGAATTAAAAACGTTTAAATTTTATTTAAAACTCAAATATATTTATGCCACATAAAATTTAATGAATTAATAATATATTATATAAATATAATTAATATAAACCTAATTATGCATAAAATATAAATTTTTAATATGTTCATGCATTATATTTAAAAAATAAATGTATAATTTATGAAGAATCTTCCAACCAGCTGCGTTCAACTTAAGACCAATTGAAAACATTATAATAATAATTCATAAAAGATATAATAAAAAAATTACCCTTATTATCACTATCAAGAATTACCCTTTTAAGTATATATATATATAGCTTTTAAAATAATTTTTTTATATATATTTTTATCACTTAATAAATTGATTTTTAGTATAAATTGTTGTGAAAGAATAGTTTAATCTTAACTCAATCTTAGTTTATTATTATGTTTTTTTTTATAAATTTAAAATGAAAATTTTGAAAAATAATAATTTATGTATATTAAATTATACATTAATTTTTCTAAAATATAAATAAATTTGTGTTATTATGATATAAAATTAAATATAATGCATGAATATATTAAAAATATATATTTTATGCACAATTAGATTTATATAATATATTATTATTTAGTTAAATTTTATATGGTATAAATGTATTAGAGTTTTAAATATTATTTGAACTTTTTAATTTTTTTTTAAAAATTCTTTACTATAATAGGGATTAATTTGTTAAATAAGTAAAATATTAGAGAGGTTTTTGTAAATATTTAGGGGGTCTATAAGGAGGTAAATATAATTGTCATAACTAATTTGATCTTTATTAAATAGTTCAGTGGCTAAATTGGACCAAAAGATCATAAAGTGGCTAATTTGGTCTTCATTGAAAAGTTAAGGGGGAATTTGACCTTTATTCCTTACATGTACGTATATAATAAATTTTCATCAATTTAGGAGAAGTATATATTGGGACCTTTTTGTGCTTAACATGTGAGGTAATCACAAATCATATATGTTTCTTTGTGAAAACTAAAATATAGTTAGCACTTTATATATAGGTAAATAATAGTTATTACTAACAGTCGATAGATAAAAAATGTTATTAACAGTTCGTAGTTGTTAACTTATAATTAATTAATATTAAATATATTTGATAAAATTAATGTAATTGTTGTGGACACATGGTTTGACCCGCCCTGCGAGACAAAAACCCAATGATGAAAAATGATAAATAATTCAAACTCAGCAAATGAATTGGATTCTGGCCCGCTTGCGAAAAGACCAAACACACTCACAACCCTTAACAAAGTCCAA
The DNA here is from genome assembly GCA_949673435.1 of Macaranga tanarius. Classification (NCBI taxonomy): domain Eukaryota; kingdom Viridiplantae; phylum Streptophyta; class Magnoliopsida; order Malpighiales; family Euphorbiaceae; genus Macaranga; species Macaranga tanarius. The sequence continues at coordinate 1,473 of CATIWO010227971.1, read as the reverse complement.
ACCCACCAGAGGGAACCAAGCCCAAACACAGCCTATAAACCAAGCCCAAACACAGCCCTAAGCCGGCCCAACTTCACAGAGGCGCCACCTCATCACCTTCTGTTACAAAAATAATAATAAATGGCCATTAATTACAGAACGTGGGACTCCCCACGTTCTGTAATCTCTCTCCCACGATCAGGAGAGTGGAAAGAGGAAAAGGACAGAGATTAATTCCTCTATAAATAAAGGGTTTAATCTCTGCTAAAAGGAAGAGGAATTCTTTAGGAGGCAGAGAGAAAAAGAAATCAATAAAAACCCGCAGAAAAAAAAAACAGAAGAAAAGAAAAACAATCCCATAAAAGAAAAAACCAGAAGCAAAAGGAAGAGTTAGAGGTCCAGGATCCATGAATTTCCGGAGTTAGGGGCATTAACAATTAAAATCTGAGGGCTAAATTATTTTAATTATTAAAGTTCTTCTTTTTTGCATTTCTGATTTTTTTTTAGCAATTTCAAACATTTGAATTAACTATTTTGTGCATAGTAAATGATATTTTGATTCGTTTTAATTAGAATTGCTAACTGCCCATTAAATTTTGCATAATTCGTATTATTGTTCGATCTATTTTGTTTCTGCACCAAAAATTGCAGAGGCGACGCCTCTTCGTAGAGGCGCCGCCTCTTCGTAGAGGCGCCGCCTCTGCTAATAAAAGAAGCATCGCCTATAAATTTTTAAAATTTTTTGACCGTTGGCTAGCACAGAGGCACTGCCTCTGTCCCTTCTGTACCACTCCAGGCAGCAGTTTAGGGTCTATTTGCATATTTCTTATGTTTTGATTATTTATGATATTCAATACTAACTTTGCTATTTTTGTAGGATTTTTCTTTGGAAATTAATTAGAATTTATTGCAAATAGAAATGATTAGTGATTATTAATCACTATTTTCAAATTTTTATTTTGTTTATGTTTTTGATTTGTTTGCATGAAAGGGGATATAATTCATTTCTCCTCCCTCACTTCTTTCTGGGTCTGTTTGGCATTGCTGTTGAATTCTGCTGTTGCTGATTTGAAAAGTACTGATTCAAAAAGTGCTGATGAAAAAAGCAATTTATCTGTTTGGTACACTACTAGAATGCAATAATTTACCGACGAAAATTAGCGATGGTCAGTTTTCCGTCGCTAATTCCCGACGGATAGTGATTACCGATGGATTTTAGCGACAGATTTTCAAATCCATCGCTAAAATTAGCAATGGATTCACCATCCGTCGCTAATTTGTAAACATTATTAAAAAAAAAAGTATTAATTTTTGGTATTATATGAATAATTCTATTAATTTTATTAATCACCATAGTAGTAAATTTCAATATTAAATAATATAGTTCTAATTTTCTATTAATACAAATTAACCACGCACTATCTATTATGTTATTACTATAATATATTTTATTAATTAAAATTTTTAATTTAATATAAAACATAATTGACTTTT
>CATIWO010227950.1:0-11160 GCA_949673435.1 Macaranga tanarius | reverse complement strand
ATAAACTCATTTAACATAATACTAAGGGTAAATACTCAAATAAACAAACACTTTGATTTAAATGAATATTTTATTGCCGAAGGGATAAATATACAATGTCTACATACAATAATGGCCTTAGGGCACATCTATACTAACACTAACTCCTAATGCATATGGCTTGAGTGTGAGACACTCAAGTCATAACTATTATCATATTGTTTTTATGTTGATAGTTAGTAGAGTTTGTGGAGACAACTAACATATAACTCCATTTGCACATTTGAAAGCATTTTGATATTCTTTCAAAAGAGAGAAAAGGTTAGAGAGTATCTTCTTCCTTCTTCTTCTTCAAATGTAGAGAATACTATTATATACAAGTGTTGTGTGCTTTCAAGCTTAGACCATTTTTGTACAAGAGTTGTACAAGTACTATACCATCATCCATTGGAGGTTGTTTACTTGTTCCATACATCATAGCTTGGTGAGGTTCTTGCAAGCACCTTGGGTCAAAGAGGAGAGGCTTGTGGCTAGAGCATCACCATCCTTGGAAGTCTTCCTTGTCTAATCCGTGTGTATCAAGCTAGAGGCTTCACATTTGGGTAGCTAGGAGCTTATAGATCAACCTCAACCAAAGCTTGTCAAGTGTGCTACTAGCTTGGAGTTTTGTAAGTGTTACTAAACCCTTAGTTGCTAGGTCTTGTGTTGTGAATGCATGACTTAGTTGATTGTTGATGAAATGTTATCCTTGATGCATGTTTAGCTATGTAAGAGTGAATGTGATATGATCTATGGGCATGGAAGTGTTTTATGTTTGATGCAAATGTTGCATGCTATCAAATTTTTTAAATTATGCATTTTTTATTATTACACTATCACACTTTCCTTTAGATCAAACATGTGACGTAAGATTTGTGATTGCATGGAAATTCACTTTTGTCAATAATCACAATGTTGGACATAATGGTGCATATAGTCCTTTGACCTGAGTTTGTTACCACTTACATACTTGTGCTAGCCACGCATGGGTATATGGCGTGTGGTGGCTCTAGTTGGTTATATGTAAGAATGAGTGATCGGCCAAAATGGAATTCATTACCTGGAGTGAACCTAGATAAGATCCTATGCTATCTAAGTTATTCTTGATGAATAAGTACCTGGTCAGGTCAAACTTTACTTACCCAAAAAGAGTTTCGGTGCTAGAAAAAGTTTCTAGTAGAAGTCATATTTTATAGAGAATTGAACTTAAGATGAGGTCATATGATTGAGGCAATTAGAGTTTGACTAAACCATAACTCTAGCTGATATTGGGATCTTGTAATGAAGGGACATTTAGTGCACGATAATTGTGTTCTATGGTTCTAAATAGATAGTCGTGACATCTACGTTAGGGGTCACTCACGGCTTATAAGAACAAAATATGATAAAATGGGATATTCATATTTAAGATGGAAAGGTGTTTCTATAATATTAAGTATTAATATTATTTCCCATTACCGTTTAGACTTGAACCTAGTAAGTCACACATAAAAGGGTTGCACTTATGGAGATTAATATTAATTTGATTATTAATTAAAGAGTTTAATTAATCAATTAAATTAATTGAATTGGATTTGCACGTATGTGGGGATCTAGCATATTCTGAAATATAAATTCAAAGACTAGGACTTAATTGTAATTAAATAAATATTAATTTGGACTTGCTTTAATATATGATATTAAGTTCAGGGACAAGATTAATATTTACCTCCAAATGCATTCATATATGTGCCATGAGATGGACTATATATATTGATAAAGATGGGCAATGAGATGAACCAAATATGTTGATAAAGATGGGCCATGAGATGGACCGTGTATATTGATAAAGATAGACTTGAAATGGACTTAGGATGGGCTTTATTTAAAGAGTTTAAATAAGTCCATAAGTTGTCTAGTTTGATATGAAGTGGGCCTTCTCTAAGTGTAGAGAAGCCCATATACCAATAACATTAGCCCATATCCATTAAGTGTTAATGATATCAAAGCTAAGGTCATCTATGTAACAAAACACAGCCCACTCACTTATAAAGCAAAGCCATGCATATAGATAGAGTACGAGATACTCAATCTATCAAATGAATGCAGCTTGAGTGTGAGACACTCAACCTATAGCAATGCATGTGGCTTGAGTGTGAGACACTCAAGCTTTGGCATTGCATGTGGCTTGAGTATGAGATACTTAAGCTATTATTAAACTATTATCAAATTGGTTATAGTTGATAATTAGTGGAGTGTGTAGAGACAACCAAGCCAACTAATGCTTATGCACATTTTGAGAGGAAATTTGATATTCTTGCAAAAGAAAGACTAAGGATTGAGAGTGTCTTCTTCTTTATTCTTATTTAAGTGTAGAGAATTCAAATGTACACAAGAGTCGTGTGCTTTCAATTTAAAGCCATTGTTGTACAAAAGTTCTACAAGTTCAAAGTCCATCATCCATTGAAGGTTGAATCCTTGTTTTATACATTCAAGTTTGGAGTGGCTCTAACAAGTTCTTGGTTCTAAAATAAAAGAGAGGCTTGTAGGTAGAGCTTCACCATCCTTAAAGATCATCCTTGTGCAACTTGTGTGTTTCAAGCTAGAGGCTTCACATTAGGGGAGCTAAGAGCTTGTAGATCAACATCAACCAAAGCTTATCAAGCGTGCTACCAACTTGGAGTTTTCTAAGTGGTACAAAACCCTTAGTTGATAGATCTTGTATTGTGAATGCATGACTTAGTTGTTTGTTGATGTATTATATTGTCCTAGATGCATGTTTAGCTATATATTTGCCATGTGATATGATCTATGGGCAAGGATGTGGTTCATGTGTGATGCAAGTGTTGCATGTAATCAAAAATTTTAAAATTTCCCACTTTTGATTATTACATAGTCATACTTTCCTTCACTACCATGTGTCTTTCTTTAGCAGATAAATCTATTAAGTATCAACTTAGTGTGCTTGAGAATGTACCTACCAAGGTGGATAAGTTTATTATTCCTATAACTTTTATTGTGATGGACATGGAGGAAGACCCTGAAATTCCTATATTGTTGGGGAGGCCATTTTCGGTGACCACAGGAGTGGTCATTGACATGAAAAATGGTAAAATTAAGATGGAAGTGAATGATGAGTCCATTTTTTTATGTCTTTAAGATGATTATGAGAACACCTCCTATTGAAGTTTATGAAAGGATTAATTCACTTGATATCATTGATGAATGTGTGAATGATGTTGTACATGAGTGTGTGGGTCAAGCCCCTTTGGTGATTTGTATGCCACAAGGGGCTGATGAGAAACATTCTAATAAGGAGGTTGTGGCTTGTGTAAGAATGTTGGAATCAACTCCATATACTTTTCCTTATAGGCATCAAAGATATGAGCCACTAAAGAAGGAGGATGACCCTAAGCCTTCCTCACCAAGTAAAGCTCCTAACTTAGAACTTAAGCCTTTGCCTTCCACTCTAAGGTACGCATTTCTTGATTCTAAATCTCATTTTCCTTTTATTATTAATTCTATATTACATAATGATGAGGTAAATGTCTTGTGTAATGTGTAAAATAAACACAAGGGTGTAATAGGATATTTAATTAATGATTTAAAAGGACTAAGCGCAACTATTTGCATGTATAGAATCCTTTTAGAGGATGATGCCAAGCCTACCATAGAAGCACAAAGGAGGCTAAATCCCACTCTTAAGGAAGTGGTTAGAAAGGAAGTGATTAAGTTGCTCGATAATGGGATCATATATTCCATTAGTAATAGTAAATGGGTAAGCCCCGTTCAAGTTATTCCTAAAAAGGGTGGCTTGACCGTTGTGCAAAATAAACATAATGATTTAGTGCCTATTAGGGCTATCATAGGTAGGCATTTATGTATTGACTATAGGAAACTAAATAAAGCAACTAGGAAAGATCATTTTCCATTGCATTTTATTGATCAAGTCCTATAGAGATTAGCAAATGTTTTTTATTTTTGTTATCTAGATGGGCTTAGTGGCGTTTATCAAATTCCTATTCATCCTGAAGACCAAACTAAGACTACTTTTACTTGTCCATATGGTACTTTTGCCTTTAGGCGCATGCCTTTTAGCTTATGCAATGCTCCTGTAACTTTCCAAAGATGCATGTTTTCAATATTTAGTGATTTAATGGAGGTTGTCATGGATGACTTCAGTGTTTATGGATCTAACTTTCCAAATTGTCTAGAAAATCTTTCTAAAGTTCTTGATAGGTGTAAGGAGCATGGACTAGTACTCAATTGGGAGAAGTGCCACTTCATGGCATAATAAGGGATTATTCTTGGGCATTTGGTCTTCCAAAGAGGTATTGAAATTGATAGAGCAAAGATAGAAGTCATTGTTAATTTGCCACCTCAAAAGTGTGTTAAAGATATAAGGAGCTTTCTTGGACATGCGAGTTTTTGTAGAAGATTCATCTAGGATTTTTCTAAGATGGCAAAGCCATTATGCAAACTACTTGCCAAGGAGGTTGTTTTCAAGTTTGATGATGCTTGCATGGATGCATTTGGAACTTTAAAGAAAGCTCTTACTTCAGCCCTAGTTTTGCAACCACCTAATTAGGAGCAACCATTTGAAATCATATGTGATGCAAGTAGTTTTGCGGTTGGGGCTATTTTGGGGCAAAGAAATGAAGGTAAGCCTTATATAATTTACTATGCTAGCAAACTACTTGATGATGGTCAAATTAATTATACCACAATGGAGAAAGATTTGCTTGCTATTGTTTATGCATCTAACAAATTTAGAGCATATCTTGTGGGGCAAAAGGTCATTGTGTATTCCGACTATGCTGCCCTCAAGTATCTTTTAAGTAAGAAAGATGCAAAACCTAGGCTCTTAAGGTGGATTCTAATGCTTTAAGAGTTTGATTAGGAAGTGAGATAAGAAAGGTAGTGAGAACCTCATTGAAAATCATTTATCAAGATTGGATCAAGAGAAATTACATAAGAATGATGATAGTGTGCCGATTAATGAGCCATTTTATAGGGAACATCTTCTTACTTTGGTATCTAAGGAACTTCCATGGTTTGCAGATTTTGCAAACTATCTTGTGAGTGGTGTTCTTCCTTATGGGCCTGATTATAGGCAAAAGAAGAAATTTTTGCATGATAGTAAGTTCTATTATGAGGAGAAGTTCTATTATGAGGAGGAACTATTACTTTATAAGAGATGTGGTGATGGTTTGATTCGAAGGTGCATTCCTTAAGATGAAGTTCAAGATGTTTTAAGACATTGTCATTCCTTGGATGTAGGTGGAAATAGCTTCTAAGGTACTTCAATTAGGTTTTTGGTGGCCTACATTATTTAAGGATGCTAGAGATTTTGTGCTTATATGTGATAAGTGCCAAAGAATGAATAATATATCTAGGAAACATGAGATACCTTTAAAAAGAATTCTTGAAGTTGAAATTTTTGATGTTTGGGGCATAGACTTCATAGGTCATTTTCCTAGTTCTTTAGGCCATAAGTATATATTGGTTATGGTTGATTATGTCTCAAAGTGGGTAGAAACAATAGCAATCATTACTAATGATGCAAAGGTTGTTAATAAGATGCTTAAGAAAATTATTTTTCGAAGGTTTGGTACTCCTAGAGCATTAATTAGTGATGGTGATTCACATTTTTGCAATCATGTGATTGAAGCTCTTTTTAAGAAATATGGGGCAACACACAAGGTTACTACTCCATATCACCCACAAACAAGTGGGCAAGTTAAGGTGAGTAATAGAGATATTAAATGGATTATAGAGAAAATGGTTTCTTCTTCAAGGAAAGATTGGGCATTGAAGTTAGATGATGACTTATGGGCATATATGACAGCCTTTAAAACCCCAATTGGCCTTACTCTTTACCAATTGATCTATGGGAAGTCTTGTCACTTGCCTGTGGAACTTAAGCATAAGGCATATTGGGCAATAAGGGCTTTAAACTTTGATTTGAAGAAGGCGGGTATGAAAAGGTTACTTCAACTCAATGAATTAGAGGAGTTAACAATGAATTCCTATGAAAATGCGAAGTTGTATAAGGATCGTAATCAGTTGTAGCATGATAAGCATATAGCTAAGAAATAATTTCATGAGGGAGAATTTGTTCTACTTTACAATTCACAGTTGAAGTTATTTCTTGGAAAGTTGAAGTCAAGATGGTCGGGTCCTTTCAAGGTTATCAAGGTTCATCCTTATGAAGCAATTGAAATTGCTAATGATAAGGGGGAAATCTTCAAGGTGAATGGCCATCATCTCAAGCCTTATTTGGTTGGTGAAACAATCGGTCCTAGGGAGTCAATCTCTCTCTCTGCACCTTAAGCTAGCGAAGCTATGGTCAAGTTATACACTACTAAATGTAGCAAGGTATTATTTTCACGTTCTATTCTTTCTATTTATTTCTTTTAGTTCTTTTCTTTTATATTATGTCATTTTTCTTTTAGTTGCAATTATTTAAGCCACATGGTAGCATTAGTAGTATTTCTTTTCTTAGTAGTATTTATTTATTTTATTACTATTATTTTAAGTTTATTAGCATTTTTCTTTTAACTTATATTTTATATATTAGTTTTTCTTTATATTTTTATTTCCTTAATTTATTTTTTATATATGTTTTCTTTTACTAATTTATGCATACACATTATTTTTTTATTTAGTTTTTATTTTTTTTTATTTTTTATTATAATTTATTATTTATGATTTAAAAAAAAATTTTAATTTTTGCTTTGGCTCTGTACCGAGTCGACACTCTATGCCGACTCGTGACAGAGCAATATGGTGTCGAGTCGGCACAGGCGTGCCAACTCAACCCACAGACCTGGCTGCTACCCCCTTATCGCATGGGCATTGTGCCGAGTCGACACTCCGTACTGACTCGTAACAGAGCCTAGGCATGCTGAGTCGGAACCCTTTTTCTACACACACATAATTTTGTCTTCTTGTTTGCATGCTTTCTTTTCATTCTAATTTTATATTCTTTAATCTATTTATTTTACATTGATGACTATTACCTTTTCTCTCTCTTTTCTTTTGTTTTCTTTCTATAACAACTCCTAAAATTTGAATTATTATGAAAAGTCATGTCCTTTCCCAATAAAGGACACAACCTTTCACTTTTTTCATAACCTTTTGTCTTCTACTCATTTATAACTTCTTTGACTCTTAATTTTTTTAATTCATTTCTTACATTTTTATCAATTCTTTCACTTTTCTTTCTTTTCTCTATATCCTACACGTTTTTCTTCCTTCCTTCCACCCTTCTTTTTCATTCTTATTTTTTATTTCCTCTTCACCACCTTCCTTCTCTCATTTTCTTCTTCCCCAACAAAAGCCACCATTCCATTTTTCTTCTTGTTTTTCTTTTTATTTGTTTCTTTCCTATGTTTCATTTTCTTCTTTCACTCCAAACTGAACCTGTCGCCAATTTACTTCTCCATTTTCTTTACACTAACTTGAAATGGGTAAGACCAAGGGCTTTTCATCTTCAAGGCCGAGGAAGGATCACCAAGATAAGGAGGAGCATCAAGAGGAGAACTTGTCACTTGCCTACAAAGCTAAGTTTCCTATCCTTTCCTGTGAAGAAGGTGATAGATTTACTACTCTCAAGTTTAGAGAAATTGTTCCTTGCAAGTGTATTCCTTCTTCATTGCTTCAAGATGTTGGCATGCATGAATCTTTTAATAAACTATTGACTAATTATGGACTTAAGAAGTTTGTTTCTATGCATGAACCCACGTATGTTGAATTGATTACTGAATTTTACACATCTTTAGAAGTTAATCCCAATGATTCCCATATTCTTGAATTTAGGATGTTAGGCAAGAATCACCAACTTACTTTTTCCTATATGTAAAGGGTTTTTGGCTTTAAAAAAGATGGAATGTGTAATATGCCTAAATATTTTTATGTTGATGAGTTTTGGATATTTTTTACTGATTTACCACCTCCCTTTCGACTAAAGAAGGGGAAGGCCATGTTTATCAAAGATTTAAAGTTCTGGCTATTACACAAAGTTCTTTGTTGTGTTGTCTTTCATAAGACCAAATTTAATAGAGTTTCGGCTCAAGAATTATTTTTGATGTGGTGCATTCATAACAAAAAGCAAGTATGTTGGACTTATTGGATTTTTAATCAACTTCTCACTTATGCTACACGTAAGGTGAAGGGAATAGAAGTTCAAAGCAACCAAATATGCGAAATTTTAAAAATTTTGGAAGCATGCAACACTTGCACCAAGTTTGAATCCATTCAATGCCCCAAGAACCAAATCACATGCACTTACACAACTAAACATGCATCATGGATAATATTTTAGCAACAATCAAAAAGATATATAATCATATTACAAGTCCTACATACTAAGAGTCAAGCAACACTTACAAAACTCCTAAGTTTGTAGAACGCTCGATAAGCTTTTGATTGTTGTGATCCACTAGCTCCGAGCTCCCTAAGTGTGAAGCCTCTAGCTTGTGACACATGGTTTGCACTTGGTTAATCTTCAAGCGCCAACAAGCTCTCCACACAAGCCTCTCTTGAATAGACCTAAGAGCTTGTGAAAGCTTTTTGATCTTGAATGTATGGAACTAAGTGTTTGCCCTTAAGGATGATGGTTAGAAAGAGATATCACAACACTTGTGATATAGAAAGGTTCACTTATTAACTAAGGAATAAGAAGACTCTCTTTTCTTGCCTTTGTCTAGTTTGAATAACCAAAACTCTCTCTCTTTCTTGCCTTAGCCAAAAATTACAGCACAAGCATTAGTGTCTTATACATTTCTTGTTAATTAAACAAACCATAAGTTTCTTCTTTGTCAAGCCTAGCAACTATTGCTAGTTACCATTCCAAGTCAATGGAAGACTTGGAATTCTATAACTTTGACAATAAGAAGCCACCATATTTGAATTGGTTAGTTTAGTTAGATTGTTACCCCATCACTATTCCAATTCCATTACCATTTAATGTGCTTCGACTTAGGTTTAGGCCATGGGCCTCTCTACACTTAGAGATGGCCCAATCCAATCTAAACAATTAATGGGCTAGATTAAACTCTTTAATCAACACCCAATCCATATAATTAACAAGTGGACTAGTTCAAACTCTTTGAACAAATTCCAAGGCCTTTGGTCCATCATATAGACCAAGTCCATCATCCATAATTCTCATGGTCCATCTCATGGCCCATGTCAATATATATATATATATATATATATATATATATATAAGGCTAATATTAATTTAATCTTTAATTTAATATCTCATATTAAATTAAGCATAAATTAATATTTGCTTAAATGCAATTAAAAGTTCCAACCTTTAAATTCGTATTTCGGAATATGCTAGATCCTCGCATATGGGCAAATCCAATTCAATTAATTTAATTAATTAATTAAACTCCTTAATTAATAATCAAATTAATGTTAATCATCACAAGTGCAATCCTTATGTGTGAGACTTACTAGGTTCAAGTCTAAATGGCAATGGAAAATGATATTAACACTTAATATCATGGAAACACCTTTCCATGCTGAATGTAAAAATACCAATATATTACATTCAGTTCCCATAAGTCATGAGTGACCCCCAACATAGATATCACAGCTACCCAATTAGAGACGAATGCTATATATAGATTCGTAAGAACCAAAGAACACAATTACCATGCACTAAATGTCCCTTCATTACAAGATCCCGATATTGGCTGGAGTTAAGGTATAGTCAAACTCTAATTGCCTCTATCATATGACCTCATCTTAAGTTCAATTCTTGACAAAACACAACTACTACTATAAACTTTTTTCTAGCACCGAAACTCTTTTCGGGTAAGTCGAGTTTGACCTAGCCAGGTACTTATTCATCAAGAATAACTTAGATAGTATAGGAACTTATCCCGGTTCACTCCAGGTAATGAATTCCATCTTGGCCGATCACTCATCCCTACATATAACCAACTAGAGCCACCACACCCCATATACCCGTACATGGCTAGCATAGGTATATAAGCGATAACAAACTCTAGCCCGCCATATATGGATGACCATGTTGCCTTAGGTTAAAGGACTATATGAACAATATGGCTAAGATTGTGATTGTTTACTAAAGTCAATTCCCAAGCAATCACAAATCTTGTGTCAATGTTCGATCCACTCATCACATGACTATCCACATGTCTATTCTGATATCTCATATTAAGTGGTATGAGACTCACTACCTCCCATTATCAGTATCATATATTGATCAAGGAAAATAGACAGAGGTGATAATCTAGGGATTAATACTACCTATATATTAATCCACCAACTATGAACATTTATAGTATATGTACTAAATGAGTTTATCACTCATATTATCAACTCTTGATAATAAACTCATTTAACATAATATTAAAGGTAAATCTTCAAATAAAGAAACACTTTATCTAAAAGAATATATTATTACCAAAGGGATTATACACAATGTTCACATACAAAATGGCCCTAGGGCACATCTATACTAACAATCTCCCACTTGCACTAGTGCCATTTGCTACAATATCTAAGACCCATCTTCTTGAGATGGTAGTCTAACTGTAGCTGGGTAAGCGCCTTAGTAAGTTGATCAGTCACATTATCAGCTGAAGCTACCTTTTGCATGAGCACATCGCCCTTTCCAATAAGTTCCCTGATAACATGGAAGTGCCTTTCGAAGTGTTTGGATTTCTGGTGAGACCTTGGTTCCTTTGCCAAAGCAATAGCTCTGTTGTTGTCGCAGAAGAGAGGAACTGCCGACTCAATAGAAGGAATAACACCTAGTTCAGAGACAAACTTTTGAATCCAAATAGTTTCCTTAGCAGCATCTGATGCAGCTACATGCTCAGCTTCTATAGTGGAATCAGTAGTGATACTCTGCTTGGAATTCTTCCACCTCACTGCACCTACATTACAGATGAAAACAAACCAGAGATAGACTTTTATCATCCACATCTGTCTAGAAGTCAGAATCTATGAAACCCGTAAGTTGTAAGTCACCTCCTTCATAAGTTAAGACTAAATCCTTAGTTCTTCTCAAGTACTTAAGGATAGCCTTAACTGCCACCCAATGCTCCAAGCCTAGGTTGGATTGAAACCTGCTAGTCACACTAACAACATAGGCAATGTCTGGCCTAGTACACAACA
>CATIWO010227937.1:0-22986 GCA_949673435.1 Macaranga tanarius | reverse complement strand
CAGTAGCCGTCCTCAGAGATTGGGTCCGAAAACTGGGTATGAGCTTTTAACGGCCCACCCGACCTTGCGATCGGCCTCCGTTTGTATTTTATGTTTTATTATTTTTAATTATTTAATTATTTCTTGAATTACATGCAAATGGCTATTTTAATTCAAACAATTATCAAATTTTACAATTTAGTCCAAATTGATTAATTAGTTCAATTTACATGTAATTTTAGGCCATGATCCATACATCCATTCAAAATAATTAATCAAACATAAAAAAAATAAAATAGAAATAAAGCATACAAAGAAAGGAGGGAGGAGAAAATATTACAAATTTCACAATTAAGAATAATTTAAATAAAATGAAAGAATCCTAAGAATTCTGAAATAATGGAAAATGACCATTATTGTTGTTCCTGCTCCATTTCTAAAGGTTCAGTAGCCTCCTGGTATCAACAGATCTCTACAAAATCAACTGGAAAATTAAATTGGATGAAAATAAATCAATTAAAGAGTCTGCGAAACAGAGGCGGCGCCTCTTTTGACAAAGAGACGTCGCCTCTATGAATTAAGAGGTGGCGCCTCTCTATAAGAGGCGGCGCTTCTTCATAGAGGCGCCGCCTCTGTATCTACAGAGACTACACATCAGAAAATAACACAAATTGAATAGGCGTAAGAAAGGATCTAAATATTACCAATTACAGTCATAAAAGCCAATTTAACTTCAACAGATATTTAGATGAACATGCACCACAATTCTAAAGCAAATAAAGATTAGATTGAATGAAATTTTAAATAATAGCTAGAAAAAAATAAGAATTTACTGATAAATCGATTTTGAAATTAGTTTGGCCCTCAGAAGTGGTGTTTGTGTAGCTTCTTTGTCTCTGAACTCCGGACTTTACCTCCCTTTCAGCTTCTGTTCTTTTCTTTTTTTTTTCTTTTCCTTAACTCCCTCTTTCTTTTTTTTTTTAGTTTTATGTTGCTTTTTTTTAGTTCAATCTTGCTACCTCTTTTTTTATTCTTTCTTTTCTTTTTATAGGGCTCTATAAACCCTAAAAAGCCTCATCTCTCTCCTACTAACGCAGGAGAGAGGCTGTGAAACGTGGGAAGACGCACGTTCTACCATTAAAGACCATTTAATTTTTTTTCTGTTACAGACTCGGAGAGGCGCCGCCTCTCTAATCGAAGAGGCGCCTCCTCTTGCCTGGAGAGGTGGCGCCTCTACAACTAGAAATGGCACCTCTAGGCTTTTCACAACCCAAAAGGCTTGCTCTGATGGGCTTGGCCCATCAGACCACCCGGGCCTGATTTTTCTGGGCTGAACCCTTCTTTGAATATGGTTTAATTAAACAGAAATTTTAAAGGTATTTAGAGTCCAGTTCCTCGACAATTGGGCTTTAGCTGCCATTTTTCATCATTGGGCCTTTCTTTTTTGGGTCGGCTAAACCGTGGTGCCCACAATATCACTATGGACTTTTTGGTTGGATTACCAAGGATTAAATTGGGAAATGACATTGTATGGGTGATTATGGATCAATTGACCAAATCAGCTCATTTCATACCAATTAAAAACCCACTACAACTTAGATAGGTTGGCAGAGTTATATATGAAGGAAATAATAAGGTTGTATAGAACTCTAGTGTTAATAGTTTCCGATCGGGGATCCAAGGTTTACCTCATGATTCTAGCCTAAGCTACAAGAAGCACTAGGCACTAAATTGAGATTTAGTACTACTTTTCATCCTCAGACAGATGGACAATCCGAAAGGACTATCCAGACGTTAGAGAATATATTGAGAGCTAGTGCTATAGATTTTGGAGGAAGCTAGGATAAACAAGTACCTTTAATGTAATTTACTTATAATAATAGTTACCAGAGTAGCTTAGACTTGGCTCAATTTAAGGCATTGTATGATTGGAAGTGTCGAACCCCGGTATATTGGGAAGAAGTTGGAGAGAGGAAATTGTTAGGGCCGAATTTGATCCAATTGACTACTGAGAATATTCGTATGATTAGAGCTAACCTTAAAGCCACATAGGATAGGCAACTTAGCTGTGCTAATCTTAAGCGAGCCGAAATTGAGTATAATGTGGGTGATAAGGTTTTCTTAAAAATCTCACCCTGGAAAAGTGTGATTAGGTTCGAAAAGCGCAAAAAGTTAAGCCCAAGATTTATAGGACCATATGAGATGATAAAAAGAATTGGTCTCGTGGCATACATTTTAGCCCTACTACTGAAATTAGCTAGTGTACATGATGTGTCACACCCTTACTACTATTAACTCCATTAGTATACATAACTAAAGAATTAATGATAGTAAAATATCTCTAAACAATAATATCATATAAAGTAAATACTAAACTTTAAAGCTATTTCAAATAATTACATCTCTTTATACAACTCGAGGTTGACATTATATTACATAACAAATTCCAATGTCAGTTTCTAATACTTCTGGAATTATCCATCTTAGCCATCTTCTTTGTCAGCGTGCTCTACTATACTGTCATCTCTCAACTGCTAGTTTAAGTAGATATTAAACACCTATACTGAAAATTTTAAAATAAAAGAGTGTGAGTAATTTCGTACTTAAATTATCCAGTGAGTGGATAAAATATACTTGAAACTTTATCATGAAAAAATCATTAAATAATATTTCCTTTAAATTTCATTAATAATATTCAACTGAATTTAAATCATCTTTTTATATTTAAATAATTTAAATATTCGAATTATAATTGCAAAAAAGAACTTTCTTAAATCATCGCCATAGCAATTCCCTTTCCTTTTATAAAAGCAATAGAGGCTCAAAATCACATAATTTTACAAATAAGTTTACTAAATAAAGTGAGTCAACTTACCCCTATGCCTTTATTTTCCTAATCTCAACCATAAATGAATCTTCCCTATTTTATAGAATATATTAAAAATCCAATAGAATTAAATATGCACACATGGATAATCCACTTAAAACCTCATAACCAAGCTTCTAATAAGAGCATCGTCAAAGTACACACTATCCATAATATTATAATCTCTACCATACTATGATTCATAATCTATGAAGTTTTACATGATATGAATCAATACACAACTGACTACGATGATGCTGTTTAAGTGTGATAAGCACTTAAACCAATGATAACTCAAGTTTCAACTAACTTGATATATATATCTGGCCTCAGACATCAACTATACATATATCTCGGTATATTATGCACCCGGCCCCTGGCAACAGTTATGCATACTCCCAATTGGTATTTGAGGTAACGTGTACCCGGCCCCTGGCACGACCATACACTTACCATCGTAAATTTGTAAGATAACATATGCATCCAGCCCCAAGTAACAGTTATGCACACTTACCACATGTATTCATCCCCAGGCATCGGATATACCCATATATCATAACATATGTATCCAGTCCCAGGAAACGACCATACATATTTACCATCTCGCATTTATATGGTAATATGTGTATTCGGCTCCTAGCAATGACTATACATATTTACCAATCATATCTATATAGTAACATGTGTGTCTGGCCCTAGGCCACGACTATACACACTTACCATACCTACCATGTTCCCTGGCATAGATTTACACCTTAATTGGTGGTATGTGTATTTGGCCCTAGGCTTCGACTATACACAACTACCCAATTCTACCATGCCTCATACATGGGCTCTTTAACTTTTAGTGCCATATACACTTAAGACTATTGCAACTAAAACTTTGAAGCCCTAAACAGAGGCCTAAATGATCGAATTTGAACATCAAAATGGGGTTTGTTCGATTCCCCTAGTAAAAGCCATATAGATCTCTGAATCAGCTTCGATTTGATATATTACAGGCCCCATAGCTCATCCAGTGTCAAGAGTTAAGTCCTCCTTAAGCAACACTGCACATCTCGACTGTTCAATTCTTTATCAATCATTCATAATAATTTAGTCTCTTTGTCTGAGACTTCATAATATAGGGTATTCAAGTATCTTTTTAGTCCTATAGTTCAATTTTTATTCAACATAAAACAATTCTTAAGGATTGAACTCCTTTCCTAACATCTCAATTGTTCTGGTATGTTATTCTAGAGTTTAGTTTATGATTATTCTTCGATTGAAACCAAAAATAGTCAAAATAAGGTGTATTTCAGGTTACAGAGGCACCACCATCCCAGTAGAGGCATCTGCCTTCCCTACGTGGAGGCGCCGCCCTTCTACTGCGAGGGCATTGCTCTCCTACTACGGAGGTGCCGCATCCGAGGTGCACAAGCGTCGCCTCTACGAAGAGGCACCGCCTTCGCACCCTCTAGTTCTACAGCAGCAGCAAAATTCAATCAAAAATCATATTTTTAACATACAAAAATTCAGAAACAACACAAACAATACTTTTAAACATATATACAACATATATACATCACAAATACATCTAGATCTAGCATTTAAACTCAGCTTTCTCATACAAAAATCTAAACTTCAATCATCCATAATTTAAAATAAAAACTTCAAAATTTAATGCCACTTATAGCTTTTTCCTGCTTGAATCCTCTTCTTCCTTACTGAAATTCATATTTGGGTTTTCAAAGCACTCTCCTTCTTCTTCTTTCTTCTTTTCTTCTCTTCTTTCTCTTTTCTTTCCTTCTTCTCCTTCCCCTACCATAGCCATGTTTTTCCTCTGCAAAACCAATAACTCTACTTTCCTCTTTCCACTTTAATCCCTCCTCTTTCCTTCCTTTCTTCCTAACTGCAATTACTCTCATTTGTTTTAATTACATCCTAATATCCTTTCAATTGCATCTTTCCTAATTTCTATTTAATATAATTTCTTTACTCCATTATTCCCAAAAATAAAAATGACAATAATTACTCGGAGTAAAATCTAAATTTTAATAACATCAAATTAAATATAAATAATTATCATTAACTTAAATTAATCAAGTTTAAGGACACAGATGTTACATGATGTGTTTTCATGTGTCGATGCTAAGACGGTATCGAAGTGATCCCTCGTATATATTACAAAAACAACCGGTAGAAGTAAAGGAAAATTTAAGTTATAAAGAAGAACTGGTAGCCATTTTGGCTAGGGATCAAAATGTTTTAAGAAATAAAATTATTCTGTTGGTTAAGATTTTATGGAAATATCACTCCCGTAAAGAGCCCACATGAGAGAGAGAGGAAGACATGAAGCAACAGTATTCAGAACTGTTATTGTAACAATAACAAGAAGTTAAACTAGACAAATTTTGAGGATAAAATTTTCTTAGAAGAGAAGAATTGTGACATCCATGTTTTAAAAAAAATAGAGGACTTAATTGGAAATTATTTAATGAAAGAAATGATATGTGGGGAAACTAAAATTATGAAGGACTAAAGGAGGCAATTGATAAGTGAGTGGCATTTAGGGGACATGTGTTAGGCTGCATGAAAAAAAAAAGTAGGGCAATGTGTAGCGTTAGTAAAACAACGCAGAAAGGAAAAGAAAGGAGTGGGGGTGCTTATGAACGGAAGAAGAAGGATTACTGAGTAGAAATTCAAGGAAAGGGATCAAATCAATTGGTTTTGGGATTTTAGCAAGTTCTCTTCTCTGTGAGTGAACGATCTCTATTCTAGCTTTAATTTTGAATTTTAATTCATCTTATTCATTCCTTTTTTTTTTGAACTATGATAGTATTTATGTATAAATTCTTCATCTCTAAATTTTATTTAGTATTAGGAACTGATTTGCTTAAACTTTTATGTTTGACTAGAATTAAAAGTGGAGAAAATCAGTTCTCTACTAGTTTGTGTTTGGGATTCCATTTTATTACAATTTTTTTATTTAATTATTTAAATTCTTTCCTTACCTTTATATTTTTGGTATAAAAGGAAGAAATACATGTAACTAATAGATTATTGTTCACTTAGTTTATTGTGGGATACTTTAAAGGTTGGGTTTAGAACCAGTGAAACAACCCAAAAATTTATCAAAAAAAAAAAAAAATTGATAAGCAATTACAATAAATAATATAATGAAGATGAGAGTGTGTATTAATTTTTTGAATGATTGAATTATACAAACTTGAGCCGGAATATTATTATTATTATTATTTAAAAAAAAACTTTGGTAGAAACCGAACTGAATTATGTAAATAATTAAATCATCAATCCTTGACAAGTACGAAGGTGATAAACTTATTGCTTGAAAATTTGAATACCCGTTAGAGAGAATAATAAAATATGAAAATTTAAATAAGTACATAGACATATATAAAAATAATAAAACTTTCTATAAATGCGTAATAAACAGAGACTTTATACATGTGGCCATGTTGAGTAGAGGGTTTGGTTGAGAGGTTATTTGGCCAATGATTGAAAACTTTCTTTGGAACAGCGCATAGATTCAGAGATGCCTTTGGAGCGAGTTTATATGGTCGAAAGTATGCATACAATATTTATTGATTACTGAATAATAACCTTACTCAGTGAGGAGTAATGGTGTATTTCGTGATTATCGTGCAGCGAGTGTTGAAATGGTATATGGTGAGGTGAAAGAGTGGGTTATGGGCATAGTCCTATATTTTATATTACATCTGATGTAATTAATAATAATAACGGGAACTGTGCAATACTTGAAAACATCAATACTTAACAGTGTTGTGTTTTTAATTAAATGTAAAATAGTATAAATTTTATGATCAACTAAGTATTAAACCCAGTAAACAAGAACCTTGGGAAAAGAAATTAAACTGGTAGTCATTATGATTAGTATTGAAAACATTCTCCTGATGTGGGTCCAACTAATTTTTATGAAACCCTGATTTTATGTTTATATACTGATTTTATGTTATATACCGATGTTAGTTGAGTTATTTATTTATTTTCGGCACTTTATTTTACAAAAATAAATATATTTGCTTTTGACTAATTTTTATGAATATAGTCAGTCACTGGGTAGTTTCTTCTGAAATTACTCACACTCTTCTTTTCTTTCCAAATTGTTTAAATTTTCAGCCTAGCTTATTTTATTACTGGTAGAGTAACATGGAAGTTGAGTGGACGACCATGATTATCGAGGCCACGCCATAAAGACTATTGTTAGTTATGTCATTTGTCATGAACAAGATGCAGAGCTTTGCTTTAGAGTAATAGTCAAGCCGATGGGAGCCTCTGTGCATATTTTGGTGGTTTGGGAGGAGTATATGGGAGATATGTGTACTGTAGTCTGAGTGTACCATGTGACTGACCCAGATATCCAAGTCTCTATGACCTGGATGTGAGAGAGAGCTTATTAGGATGTTTCTTTATGACTTTTTGGGTTATACTGTGTAGCACCTATTAGATTTGGTTTTGAACTTTTTGGTACAAACTGCTGATATATGACCATTGGAGTGCCCCAAATTAGATGTGTAGACATATCATAGTGCAAATCTTCTCCTCCCTGATGAAAAGGAGTGCTGGGAGGGATATTTATGGAGCTTAGTTGATTGCTTTTCTTAATGTATCATTATTAAATATCTCGTACTCGGATGATTGTACATATTATGGTTTGCTAAACAGTATGTGTACATTTGCTAGCACTATTGTACTTTAGTTGATGTATATATATATCTATGAGTTTCCTTGTACTATAAAAATTAGATGCATATACATATATCATATGTTGTGAAAAAAAAATATCCATTGTCTTTATACTTGTCAACAGTGCATTTGAGATTTTAATTGGTAAAAGATGTGTTAAGTGTTAATTGTTTGTAGTTATTTAGTGAGGATTTTACAACCTCAATTTTGAATATGTCGAATGATGCAACCCAATGATAATCAACATCCAGTAATCTCTGAAAGATTATTGTTGTAAAAGGAAATACAAAGGATTTGGAAAATTTCTAAAAAAAATTATGTTAAAATTATTTTTATCAGTTTTTCTTTTTATGGGTTTATTTGTAATTTTTTAAAATACGGGAAGCTAAAATATAATTTGTTATTTTATCTCCATACTTTCACATATACCCACATAACTTTATCCTTTTTTCTCTTTTTTGGTTATTTATTTAGTTTTATTTGTTTCTTGTCACTTTATCTCTTTATCTCCTTTTTGGTTATTTTATCTCTATAATTTGTTATTTTATCTCTATAATTTCACATACGCTCACATAACTTTATCATTTTTTCTCTTTTTCGGTTATTTATTTAGTTTTATTTGTTTCTTATCACTTTATCTCTTTTTATATATAACTTTAGCTAGGATTTGTTTTAGTTTAGGATTCTTATCTTATTAGGTTAGATTTAGGGTTTTTTAATTATCTATATAAACATCACTTCTTAATTTTCCTTGTCACTCTGTTTTAATTTTTATTTTTACTTAATTTGTTTTATTTTGGTTTTAATTTTTTTCATATAGCTTTTTAGGGATTAGGCTGTAGAGACCATTAATTAAAATCGGTATAATTAGGTTTATTTAAAATCAACTCACAAAAATAAAAAATCAAATACATTCCTTCACTTTTTTTTTTTTTGGGGAAATTCAACGGTTTAATTCAATTCCTACAACATAGAAACTACCTTCAAAGAAACAAACCAGTACAAGGTGAATCTAAGGGTAAAAGGTTTGTTTTTTAGTTTTTTTTTTTAATTTTTAAATTCATGCGGTTTGTTTTTCATTATTTTTTATTTGATTTTATTTGATATAATTCTCTAAATTTTATTGTTCTTTCTTCTTCTACTTTTCATGAAATTATATCAGTTTTATGATTAATAACATGTATAATTTTTTATAATTGTGTGAATTGATTGTGTTAATTGCGAATGTAATATTTATTAGTAATTTAAAACTAAAAAAATTTTAAAAAATAAGAAAAAGATTTTCTTTTAAAATAGGATGAAGCACCTGTTGAAAAATGCTCATTACAGGTGCGGATCCGCCTATTATTTTTTTTTGAATTGTTTTCTTGCACCTGATGATGTGATGGGAGAGGGGTATGTCTTGACATCAAGTGCTAAAAATGTATTACTTTTCTTTTATTTGTTGGTTTAGTTTTTTTTCTCTTTTTATTAATTTTGTTTTCTATTTAGTGGGGTTTAATTTTATGCATTTAGTTGGTCTAATTCTATTTTATTTGATGCGTCAATTAAAATAA
Source organism: Macaranga tanarius (assembly GCA_949673435.1). Lineage (NCBI taxonomy): Eukaryota > Viridiplantae > Streptophyta > Magnoliopsida > Malpighiales > Euphorbiaceae > Macaranga > Macaranga tanarius. The sequence goes on along the minus strand of CATIWO010227937.1, from coordinate 13,878 downwards.
GACTAATTAGAATTCATTTGTGTATTTTTATTTATGTTTTATTTTGTTTGATTTAAATTTATTTTGTTTCATTGATTAATTAAAAGTATATCAATTAGAAAATATGTAAATAATGACTTAGGTTTTAATTAATTTAGTAAAATTAATATATTTTTGTGCTTTGGGTGATTTTAATTTAATTTTAATTTGATTTGTTTCAATTCATTTAATTCAAAATAAATTTTTAGTTTTAGTTTTAGATTTAGGTAACTTAAAATTTGTTAGATTTGTTAATTAGGTAGAATTGAATTTTTATTAGAGTTGTTAAATGTTTTATTTAATTATTCGTGATTTTTGGTTTAGTTTTTCTAATATTTTATTGTATTTATTATCTCTAACCCTTTTGCTAATTTGTGATATATTTTATAGGATATTATAATTATTGGGCTTGTCTAATGAACCTAATTAATTGGCTCACATAATGGGCTTTTTATTAGCTTTTTAATTTTGTTTTAAGCTTGTTTAGTCAATTAGGAATAATATTTATTTATTATTTTGCGTTGTAGATTTATGGACTGTGGACTGTATTATGAACTTTTATTTTTTGAGTTGTACTCATTTCTCCTTGCAACACCCGCCCTCTAGTATATGTATTCATGATGTATGAATTGCATTTTATGCATGTTAGATATTGAACTTTATTTAAGTTTAAGAATGTACTTGAGTTGTAGAAAGGACCTAATTGAAAGAAAAGTTTGGAGCGAATTATCACAATTAGAAGTTTAGGGATTAGAAGGGAAGAGTACCATTTCATTAAGGAGCTAGTGGATATTTAGTAATAAATATCATAATTTTTGGTCTAATCTCCTTCTCCTCCATGTGGATATGCATAAAAGGGGTAGGAGCTTTTTAAGAAACTTAGTTAGTTGCATTCTTTTCTTTCAAAAGAAAAAATTAGGGATTTGGTGGGAGAGAGAAAGTGGAGTTGGCTGTGGAAATTAGAGTCTAGGCTGGAATTAACAACCTTCAAAGTTCAGGAGCATCTCTTAGTAAGTTAATTGCATTTTTGATTGAGTTATGAGAGGATTTTGGGTAGTTAAATTCGTGCTCTATTTTTGCTGAACTTTCAACCTTTATTTTTTTGCCATAACTCGAGCTATAAAGCTCTAAATCTGGTTTTGTTTATTTTAGAGAAACTTCAGAGAGTCCTCTACAATTTTCAAGTTTTGAGTTTGAGCTAAAATGGTTGTTAAGATATTCAAAATGGACCAGACATTTTATTGCTCACTCTAGCACATAGTGTGACCTGATGTTACTATAAAATCTATAGTTAATTTTCTACATGTGCAAATTATATGATTTCAATTGAAAATGAGACTAGACTCATAAACCTAGATACTGTAAAAATATTATAGTCATAAGATGAGTCTACAATTTATGGTAGTATTTTGAACTCAGGGTATTGAATTTAACTATAGCAGAATTTATGTGGCTTGGTGGTCTTTTCTTATGTGATGGTTATATGGTAATATCTAGAGTTCTAGAACTTCAAATTGAGTAAGGTCAGATGTTATGAAAACTTCAGTGAGTCTCTTATAACTTTGTGTTTTGAGCTCAAGTTAATTTTGCTATTAAGACTGTCTGGCATGACCTGAAATTTTCTTACTCAACCTGTTAGCTTTGTGTTACCCAGATTTAATAAAAAATCCATAATTAATTCCGTACTTGTCCAAATTGAGTAATTTCAGTTGAGATTTAAAGTAGACTCATAGATCTATTTTAATAATATTTTCATGATTTTTGGACGTGTCTGTGAATTATTTAGGTATATTGAACTTGAGCCTCTAGTTGCCCTTTCGTGATTTTAGGATGAATTACTATGCTTGCTTGTTGAACTTGGCATATGATTATGTGTAGGAGTTGATGGAGCTAGAAGAAACCCTACTTAATAGGGGGAGCTTTTATTTAAGAAGGAGTTGAAGGCTTGAGGTAAGTCATTATTATTATAATACTTACATGTAGTGATTTTTTAAGTAATTATAGTTATTCAACTATATTGATTTGTGTATACCATTTAAGTGGCAAGAATGACGAGTATATATATATATATATATATATATATATGAATATGTTGTGGTGAGGAAGCATGATGACTATATATATATATGGAAATGTTGTGGTTTGTTGTGGGTATACTTTTGATTTATAATTAGTTATGAATATGAGAATATGTTGAGATGAATTGATATGCGTTGCTTGTGAAAAAGGTGAATTTTAATTCACAATAAGAAAATGAAAGGGATGTTGAATTGTGATGATATAATTGTACATATGCATTTTGATATGTTGTGAAGATGATGAAAAATATGCATATGGCATAATGTGAGAAATGTGAGGAATGTAAAGAAAACGTGTGTGGGTGGAGATTGAGCTCCACGATTTGAGACTGAGCTAGGCAGAGAGTCTCAGATGTGGCCATTCATATGATATATATATATATATATATATATGCGCGTACGTGTGAGATCTGAGACTGAGCTGGGCAGAGAGTCTCAGGAATGGTCGTGGATATAAATGAAAAGAAAAAAAAAGAAAAGAAAAAGAAAAAGAAAAGAAAAAAAAAGTGAGCTTTGTGTGAAACGTGTGTGACGTGCATGTGTTGAGAACTCCGGCCGGATACTAACTTGTATAAACATGCATTGTTGCACCATATTTGCATACATATATGGCATTGTAATTATATATATGTTGTTGAATGTGAATATGATGATTATGGTAGAATATGATGATTGATGGGGTGTAGATAGTGAGTTATGAACACTCATGTATCTATGCTAGCAATTACTAGATTGTTATTAAAGTTATGGAATAGTGAATTGGTAGTAAATTATTTGTTAATTGTAGAAATTATACTATCAGGTGAGCAACACGGGCATGTCTCAGACCGTGTAGCTAGAACACGACTTGATTTGATTTAGACATGGCCGTTTATGTTTATGCATTTTTGGACAGTGTTGAACATGGGTGAAGGCACGGGCGCATCTCAGGCCGTGTATCTAGACACGAGTTATTTTGGATTAGAACATGGCCATGTATACTTGTATGAATTTTGGCAGTGTTGAACACGGGGCAAAAGATATGGGCGTGTACGTGGCCGTGTACTTTTATATATTTTAGATAGTGGTGAACACAGTTTGAAACACGGGTATGTTTAAGACCGTGTAGCCTAATAATTTATTATTTAATTTTTTTTCTCCTTACTTAGTTCTTAAGATGATCTATATGTACGCTTATCTTGATAATTGCTTATTGAGTGGCAAGCTCATTCCTTTACAATTGTGGTTTTCAGGCTTTGAGAGATAGTCTAGTTGAAGCTGGTTGATAGAAGCTTAGAGAGTATTTCTTTGTGAGCTCAGGTGGGTCAAAAGGCAGGTTTGGTATCAACATTTTTATCCTCATGAGCATTATCATCATTTTGATAAATTTAGGTTTTTTTAATAAGATTATGTTATTTTTATATACATATATAAAGTTATTGTATAATGTACAAACTTATTCTTCTATATATAAAATATCATAAAAAAATTCATATGTCACATGGTTATTATGTTGTATGGACACTTGTATGTGGTACCTGGAGGGTGTTACATTAAGTGGTATCCGAGTAGGGATTAGACTTCCTTGGGATGATAAGACATGATGCATACATGACATATCATGCATAAGTTGAGAAAACATATAGTTGATGTGCGTTGCATATCTTAGGATGGATGAACACTAAGTGCCTCGCATTGACCCTGAAGAGTCATTTGAGTGAGTTCATTGGTAACATCTTTGTATGCTCTATATAAACTTGAATTTCTATTTATAACCCCTTCATAAGATTTATGTTCTTATATATTAGTGAATTCTTTCAGAGATGAGAAGAATGAGTCTAAGCAGGTAGATAGCACTGTTGATGAGAACTATAAAATATAAGAGAATAAGGTGCAAATGATGATTATAAAGTGCAGAAAGAATTCTAGATTGAATTAATAAGTATTGATGGAAGGAGAATTAGTTATGCAGTGTCATGGATTAAGCAAAATATGTGATGCGAAGATTAATATGAATGCATTTTGATTTTGGCAATGCTTATATATTACTAATTATAGTATATTAGCAATGCTCAGTTAGATGTAATTGTAGTATGGTGGATAACTGAGCCTCAATTAAGATTATTTATAGAAGTGTAGTTGTTTATTTGCAGGATTGGCCCTATTTTAGGAGGGATATATCTATATTTTAGGGGAGTTTCTGCTAAATTTTTGGTAGATTCCTCGTAAATTGTACTTTCATCGTTAGGTTCATATGATATAGGCTTGTGTGCAATTGATGAGTGAAAGCAAAAGAGACTTAAGAGAGTATTGAATTTAGAGATTTAGAGAGAGTTTCAGAAGCTAAAAAAAATTAGGTGTTAACAAAGTGAATTTAAAAGATATAGTGAGCGTTTGTTCAACTAACTAATGAAGGAAAGATGTAAAAGGGAATTTGGAGAATTTTAAAAGATGAAAAGTTGATGGTAAATCTATGGATGGTATAATGTTTCTAGGATGCAAATGCAATGATGGTGGTAAGAAATATTTAGGAAAGTGTTGGGGTCTTAAGCCAAGAATATGTTATAATTGTAGAACACCGAATCAATTTATTAAAGATTGTCCATTTACAAGAAGTGATGAAAGATTACAACTAATTACGGTAAGTTATAAGGATTTTATTTAGAACTATTATCTGTTTTGAAATGTTTGAACTTAATAGTTATGGGGTTGATAGAAGAATAGTATTATTTTGAGAATAAATTGGATATAATATTATCACGATATTATAATTTATTGTGTGAAGAGATAGCCATATATTTGGGAGTAGAGAAATATAGAGATAGAGGGTGAAGAAGAAATTGTACATGTTTGTTGATTTCAATTGCGATTATACCATATGTGATTTACAGTGGGCAAGAAGCTTATTTAATGGATGTTGAAGGTTTAGTAAAGATCAATTCGAGAAGAATGGGTGAAATTACAGTTATAGAATTTTCTAAAGTATTTTAGATAAACTATGGCAATTATTCAGTATTGAAAGGTAGATTTGGAATTTGATTATACTAAAATTACATCACTGTTGATTGCTTTATAAAGAATAATATCATGAGAGATGAAAGAAGTTAACGAGGATAAATTGATGGATTGAATAGTATATAATGATGACATTAATTCCGTTTATATTAAATAAGGATGATGAGGAATAATTATGTACTGATTATGAATTATTGAGCTATATTCTAATGAAGATTAATTATGTATCATTATTATTATTGAAGTGAAGACTTGTTTGATTAATAGAAAGATATTACAGTGTTTTGGGAAAGAATGAAATTGAGAAATCATATATTAGTAATTTTGGACAGCATAATGTTCTATTATAAAGACAACATTCGGGATTTGGTATAAATATCATAAATTCTGATTATTTAATTGGGAGTGATTAATATATTAGATATGATTATGATATTTATAAATAAGGGTTCTAGCGGTATTTAAATTAGTTGTGACTATTTTATTTGATAATGTTGTTATAAGAAGAATATGATAAGTATTTCTGAATAGTCCTGGCAAGGAAAGGTAGTTGTATAATATTTAAGTAAAAATAAATTTAGAGTGAGAAAATTACTTTCTTTAAGAAATAAATGATGAGGGGAATGGATTAAAGTTTGTTAGCGAAATTATGGAAGTTATGTGAATCATATCAAGGTTTTAAAAGAAAAAAACAATAGTCTATATATATATATTCAGACAGTTATAATCATGTAAGGAGACTTTCTTGACTTATAATCTAGAACTCTTATTTAGTAAATATATTTGAGAGACATTAATTGCGGTAACCAAAATGTCATGAACATCACATTATTTTATGGGTGGTCAACAAAGAAAGTAATATGGAGGAGTTGATGTATAGAAGTGGAATATTAGCCTTTGTCGAAGTTAAAACCACCAACGGTATTAAAATAGACTCATAGTGCCAATTCCTGTAGGAAATCAGAGTTATAGGATTTATGTACGATTTTATTATAAATTGAACTATGGATAATGGATTGAATTGTTTGAATTAGAGTGTTAGTGAGATGTGTTGCATATGTAAGAGTTATAAAGAATAAAGAAAATATGAACAGCTAGAAGAACTCTCACTTGTTAAAGTGGGGAGTATTTTGGCAAGTACTTACTAATATGATGCATATATTTTAGTTTCCTTTCTATATATAAATTTAATAGTAATGTGTGCTTACTTGGATAATTAAGTAAGTAATATGAATTATTATATATGCATATAGTGAGATGTATGATTGAATATGCCATGGAATATGGTGAATGATATTATTATCTTTTGACGAGAATTAGTGTGAAATGATTATGTTGTAGATTGTGAATTATAATGAATGTTATATTCGTGTATGATGAATGTTATAAACATGAGGATGAATTAGTGATTATGGATGGAATGTTAATATAATGACATAATGTGATGTAATTGTGTTGAGTTGTATTATAGATAATGTATTGTGTTTCACAAAAAGGTGAAACAAGTGAAAAATTATGTGAGAAATATACCAAATGTGGTTTTGTGTGAGGTGAGGGTATGAAAATGGTTTTGGTTGGATATTGAATAATGAGATGAATGAAATTATTAATTATAGTATTGAGATTTGAAATTTATGTGATGTATACTCAATTTCTTATTGAGTATATTTATACTCTTCTAGTATAGAATTGATGATTAAGGGTGTTAGAAATGATGTAATGCAAATACACATATTTAGATATATATATAATTCGCTTTATATGAGTTGATTTTAAAAACTAAAGGTATCATAAAGGGGTGGCTATATAAGTATTGAATTATGTGGGGATATAGAGATACTCTGAGCTTATGTTGTGAATGAGACCTATTGTATGAAAGAGTTATGGAGAGTATGAAAAGATGAATATACATGTTTAAGATTAGTGAATGATGGATACCACATAATTGTGAATGAATTGAATGATAATGTTAAGTATGTCTTTGAAATATGTCTAAGTTGCATTGAGCCTCACTTGAGTTTGGGGAAGTTGCATAGCTTTGAGAAGGCTAAATGGGAGAAATTTAGTTTGAAATATGTGGACAGTGTAAAATTGTAAAGAGGGTGGACCATTGGCATATAAATTGGCTTTGCTAAGGGAATTATTTCCTATTATAATGTATTCCATGTGTCCATATTAAGACAGTTTAGATCTAATCCTAGATATATGATACAAAGCCTAAAATAAAGATTTTCGATAGAAATTCTAGATCGTAAGGTGAGGTGATTAAGAAATAAAGAGATTCCAATAGTAAAGGTGAAGTGAAGTCATTATTCACCTAAAAAAGCAACAGGGATAGTAGAAGAGCTAATAAAATAGGAAAATCCATATCTTTTTCTGGAAGACAATGAGTTATTAAATTTTGGGGATGAAATTTTCTTTAAGGAGAGGAGAAATATAACACCCGCCCTCTAGTATATGTATTCATGACGCATGAATTGTATTTTATGCATGTTAGATTTTGGACTTTATTTAAGTTTAAGAATATACTTAAGTTGTAGAAATGAGCTAATTAAAAGGAAAGTTTGGAGTGAATTGTCATAATTAGAAGTTTAAGGATTAGAAGGGAAGAGTACCATTTCATTAAAGAGCTAGGTGGATATTTGGTAATAAATATCATAATTTTTAGTCTAATCTCCTTCTCCTTCACGTGGATATGCATAAAAGGGGTAGGAGCTCTTTAAGAAACTTAGTTAGTTACATTCTTTTCTTTCAAAAAGAAAAAATTAGGGATTTGGTAAGAGAGAGAAAGTGGAGTTGGCTGTGGAATTTAGATTCTAGGCATAAGGATAGGATTTTAACCCCATTTATCTTTTATCTTTTTGTATAGCCATACCAGGAGCAGGGCCTTCAGGACAGGGCCAGTCGAGTCAGCGCCGAGGAGCGCGTTCCACCTGTGAGTTATTATTATATATATGCATTTCATATAGAAAATTTTACCCAGCATCCATATTTTGATGTTTAATGTGAAATGAAAATGATATGTTACATTAGACCTTTAATTGCTTTGTGATAATTATGATACTATTAATATTGTTATTACTATTATATATATATATATATGTGTGTGTGTGCGTGAATGTTGGATTTTTGGTTTGGATGTTGTTTATATATTGATATGGTTTTGTATTTTGATGTGATATTTTTGGAGGATAATAGTAGAACATGCTATCTAGTAGGCTACACTAGGACTATGTGTGCACCAGTATGCTAAATGGGTAGGATACAAATTTTGATTTGGTATGAGAAAATATGACATGGACATATGGTTAAAGTGTTTTATTGAGATTTATAGATAGAGAGGGGTATGGCTGCGGGAGCTCGGTTGACCTTTCAGGGTCTCGGGACTAGTCCATTGCCCAATTAGATAAGAGAAATATTATTTGGATTCAAGAAGGCCCAATGGCCAGTTAGGCACAGTGTTTGAGGTTACATGAAATTTTAGGGTTCTGCTCCAATCCTCCATCTGTGTCCAGTTGTGTTGATATGACTATACACTATGAGCATTTGTATAGAATGTGTGTATAAATTAAATAAATATAAATATAAAATAAATTTTATTATAATGCTTGAGTGCTTCTACCCTTAGGTTGCATGCATAAACATAATAATAATTTACTCAGTGAGGTCTGATTCTCCTCAATTATTTTTCAGGATTTCTCCCTATTGGCCTCATATAGTCGTGCTCTTCGTCGGACTCATTCTTCACCAGTTGATTTATGTAAATCTTAATCTAACCTTTATTTGTATTATTTAGATATTGTAGTAGTAGTATGTTATTGTAGTAGTATGTTAAGATATACATTAGCAGATGTAATGTTATTAGAATGTATATTTAAATATTCTAACATGATGTTAGACATGGTGATATTTTTATGTTTAAAAGTTTTAATTTTGAGGTAAATTTATGATTATGTTATGCATGAATGTTGTGTTTTAGGCTTGCTATGGGTTTTAGATTCATGTGAATTCCCGTTCCCTAGAGCCAGTCATGACCTATGGGTTTGGGTCGTGATAACTAAATAAAATGAAACCCTAAAATCCAAAATATAATTAGTTCCATTGCACACGGTTGTGTTGAGATGGCACATAGTCATGCCTATCTCTAAACCTTTACCTGCCAGTCAATTTCAGGCATAACTGTACAGATTAGGTCATACAACTATGTTAGTCCCAGTTTGATCTAGTCTCACCCGGTCATTCTCAAGTATAGTCATGCAGAATAAGTCGCACAATCGTGCATAATTTTAATTAGCACTATTCAACCTTTTTTTATGATCGTATCAGTACTATAGGATCAACTTTCTTCAATCAAAAAGTTAAGATTCAACCACTTTCTTTATCTTTGATTATCTTTCATTTGCACTACAAGAAGAGTGGCATTTTCAAAGTGTTCAATCCATATAACATGTATATTAGCAATATGGAAGAGACAATAACTACCTTTGATACACAACACTTAAGCTTACGTTACAACTTTCAGAATCTTGAGCACAAAAGGCATATGTGAAATAGAATGTCTCTGTATAGTATTAAGCATTTGTGCCCCTGATGAGCATCTGCAATTTTTATGCAGAAGAGAAAAATGGGTAACCCACAAGATTTTATAGAGGTTTGTATCAAATTATCAAATGTAGGGCATAATTCCAAATTTTTAGTTTTATCCAATGCTCAATAAAAATCCAAAAAGCATATATATATAGTTTGCAAATCTTTGGAATCCTTGTTCCCTCTTACATGCTTAAACCGAGTTCTAGTTTTACTTAAAAAAATATTAGTGTCTAAATCATTAGTAAGATTTGGAACATGATTTAATGGTCCTTCAATGAAACTAGATGCACTACGATTGAAAATCTCATATTTGAAGACTTTATTTTTAATCAAAAAATTTGAAGACTTTGATATTGTTATCAAAAAAACATTTTCTATATTATGTAAAAAATGTGAATAAACTAAAGGGAAAAAGTTTGCAATAAATTATTTACATTACTTTTTTACAAATGTATATTGACAATTTTGCACTACTCTTAGTAAAGTCCATACAGAAGTGCTAACTGCACCTAGAGATTTAGAATTAGGTCAAAACTTCTTTTTTTTTTTAGTACTAAATCACCTAAATCACGTAATCTAGTTTAATTACTTCAGTCAGATTTAATGGTTTGTCCATAATAATAATAATAATTTAAATATCAGTCAGATTTAATGGTTTGTGACAAATATACTTTTATTAATATAAAAAAATATTTATAATTTTTAAAATTATACTTTAAACATGAAAAATAAGCTTTAAAATATATTAATTTACATCCAGTTGACTTATTATAAGTCAATATTAAAAAAATATTTTCCATGGAAAATATTCACATTAAATTTTTTTATAAGTTTATTAGACAAAAAATTCTATAAATTATACATTTTTATACTAATTTAATAAAAAAATATTTTACTTTATTACCTTAAATGATCCATGCATCATTAACATTAGTTTTTCACATTTGAACTATATCAATACTTTATTGTTGTTTCAACATTTAGAAAATATTAGACATCAACAAAAAATTATTTTGATCCAGATGTATAATGCATATTAAACAACAACCTAATGTAACGAGTGTTATTGTTAAGATTATAGTCATTCTTTTAAAATTATGGGTTTATTAGGTATTGGTAATAGGGAGCCAAATACCAACAACCAAAACTGCCTAGTTCCCTCTCCATGACTTTGATAAGTTGATAGCATGACTGACCTTTTAACTAACTCGGTCCCTTTGCCAACCAACTTGGTCTTAGCAATAATTAGGCGAGAATCGAAAAATATTATCTGATACCTACATTATTGACATTAAACAACTTGATAATTAAGGACATGATGATGACTATGGGTGTAATTAAATCGAGCCAAACCGAGCTTTAAAAAGCTCAATCTCAACTCGGTCAAAAAAAGAGGAGCTCTAGCTTAGCTCGAGCTTGGTATTTTTTTAAAAACTATAGCTCGAGCTTGGCTCAATAAATTTAAACAAGCTCAAGCCACTCGTCTTCCATTATGTGCGTGAAAATAGGGCTAGCCACGGTTCGTGAAGCCGGAACCACTAGTTCACGATTCCACCTTAGGTGGAACTGAACCAAAATCGGCCTAAACCCTGGTTCCTAGCCGGTTTCAAATCGGTTTAGTTTTAAAAAATATACTTATTAATAAATTAATTGTAATTTAAAAATAATAATTTTTAATAAATTAAATTAAATTACAATAAAATAAAATAAAATAAAGAGTTTGAACTTAATTTTTTACTAAAAATTAAGTTACATATGTATCCTCTTGAGGTTTAGAGGAATCAAAGGCTATATAGTTTTTGTATCTCCTTTTTTTTTAATATAATTTACTCCCTTACTATTTTAAATTTAATTACCACCAAAGTCAGATGCGGATGTTGAAGTTTCTTCTTCGATTGTGAAGTCATATAAATCATTATTTTTATCTCTTTTAATTTCTTGTTCTTTTAATGCCGTTGTAGTCCAATCATCCATTCATGTTTGTGCTTTTAATGATTCAAAAACTATTGAACATCAGGTCTCATCCAAAATACTTTCTCCTGCACTAAATGCTTGTTCAACAGTAATTGTTGAGACTAGATTCGCTAAATTTTATTTAGCAATTTTATAAGAGGATGGAAAATGTATTTTAGCGTCAACTCCACCATTCAAGGACACAAAAATTTTACCTGTTTTACTATCATTAAATTCAAAAATAGTTGTTAGATAAATGTCAAGTTCATGAGATGAATCGGATGATTCTCGAAGTCTTTTATGTCTTTGCATTAAGAAACGATCACCCATACTAATTTTAGATAGCTTAACTTGAATTTGACTAGTAGAAATAGAAGAAAAAGAAGTAGGAATTTAAACATATTGTGCAAATTTCTCAAATAATTCTATTAATATTCTTCTAGTTTAATTAATTATTAAATTAATATCAATTTTATTATTATCAATCATATTTAAACATCCATAATAAATACTCAAATAATCATTCAAACCATCTAATTTATATCTAGGATTAAAAATACATGCAACAAGATTAATTAGTGGAATATATTTAAAATAATTTAACCACTTTAATTTCATTAATGAAATTGATTCTTTTAAAACAATATCAATCTCATGCTCTTTTAATACACTAACAATATTAATCCATTCAACTAATAATATATGAGAAGTAGGGTAATAAATACTACTTAAAGTATAAGTAGCATCATTAAAAATTTTTAAAATATCTAAAATTTTTGTACAAACTTCTCAATTTTATGGATATAAATTAATTTGTGGCATATTATTGGAAATAAATATGCATAATAAATTTTTATATTCAAATAACTCATTTAATAATTCATAAGTTGAATTCCAACAAGTTGGAACATCTCTTGATTTTTTTTTTAATTTTTTTACATTATCTCTGTTAGTGTAGATGTGCCCTAGGGCCATTCTTATATGTAGACATTGTATATTTATCCCTATGGCAATAAAATATTCATTTAAATTAAGTGTTAAGTTTATTTGAATATTTATCCTTTAGTATTATATTGAATGAGTTTATTATCAAGAGTTGATAATATGAGTGACAAACTCATTTGGTACATATACTATAAATGTTTATAGTGGTTGGATTAATATAAAGGTAGTATTAATCCTAGACTATCACCTCTGTCTATTTTCCTTAATCGGTATATGATATCGATAGTGGGAGGTAGTGAGTCTCATAATACTTGATATGAGATATCAGAATAGACATATGGATACTCATGTGATGGGTGGATCGAATTGTGATGTAAGATTTATGATTGTATGAAAATTCACTTTTGTCAATAATCATAATCTTGGACATAATGGTGCATATGGTCCTTTAACCTGAGGCGACACAGTCATCCACATATGGTTGGTTAGAGTTTGTTACCGCTTATATACATGTACTGGCCACGTATGGGTATATGGCATGTAGTGGCTCTAGTTGGTTATATATAAGGATGATGATCCGCGAAAATGGAATTCATTACCTGGAGAGAATCGGGATAAGATCCTATACTATTTAAGTTATTCTTGATGAATAAGTACTTGGCCAGGTCAAACTTGACTTACTCGAAAGATTTTCGATGCTAGAAAGGAGTTTCTAGTAGTAGTCATATTTTATCGAGAATTAAACTTAAGATGAGGTCATATGATTGAGGCAATTAAAGTTTAACTAAACCGCGACTCTAGCCGATATCAGGATCTTATAATGAAGAGACATTAGTACACAGTAATTATGTTCTATAGTTCTTATGGATTTGCTTTAAGCATTCATTTCTATTTGGGTAGTCGTGATATCTATGCTGGGGGTCACTCACGGCTTATGGGAACTAAATGTGATTAATTGAGATTTCACATTTAGTATGGAAACGTGTTTCCATAATATTAAGAGTTAATATTATTTCTCATTACCATTTAGACTTGAACTTAGTAAGTCACACACACAAGGTTACACATTTGAAGACTAATATTAATTTAATTATTAATTAAAGAGTTTAATTAATTAATTAAATTAATTGAATTGGATTTGCACATATGCGGGGATCTAGTGTAACACCCGCCTTAAAACATACGTAAGTATGAAGTATGTAATATATTTTATGCATGCTAGATGGTGGGGTTTAATTAAGTTTAAGATTGTGTTGGAATGGTAGAAAGGGACTAGAGTGTAAGGGCTTGATAGTAGCAA
>CATIWO010227861.1:0-21517 GCA_949673435.1 Macaranga tanarius | reverse complement strand
GATGTGAAACATATATCAGATGTGAAACATATATCAGATGTGAAACATATATCAGATGTGAAACATATATCAGATGTGAAACATATATCTCTTGTCAAAACATATGTTGTTATCAAAACATGTATCAGATGTGAAACATATATGCGATCTTAAAAATCAGCGTGTAAAAAAAAGCACTCATCTTTTGCAAAAGTCATATGAAATTCTTGATTCGCGGTTCTTCTTTTGATTTAGATTTAAAACTCTTTATAAGATAAAAAAAAAATTATATCTCGATATCATGTAAAACATTTGACTTTATCAAAACATGTGTTGTTATCAAAACATACAATATTGTCAAAACATGTGATGTTATCAAAACATATCATATATGTCAAAACATACAATCTTGTCAAAACATATCATATAAAATAAAACATGCAACTTATCGAAAGATTTATTTTTTTTTATATTATGAGAAGATCAAGTTTATCTTTTTTATTGTCTATAGATATAATATAAATATGTCTGATAAAAAAATATCTAAAAGAAAATTATGTAAAACATATTTAACAATATTAAATAGATTATCTATTGCAATGAACATTACATCTATATTTACTTTTCTACATGATACTTTAAATAATTTTCAAAAATGAGATTTGATAGGCATAATAATACATTGTGCAAATCGATCTTCTTTATTAATTATAATCTTTTCTTGTGTAATATTTAAACATTTTAATAATATAGGTTGATTCGATTCAAGTTTATAAATCAATGGTGAATGCACAAATTTTTTTGTTTGAGATGATCTTAAACAAACAATAGCAAAACATTCTGATATATCTGTAAATTTAACATTTAATGTTATAACCTTTGTTTCATTTGGTTCAAATATTTCTACATCAGATAGACATAAATCATATCCTGCAGATAATAATGTTTGTCTTAAGATAGGTTGATCATCTAATGTTTTTAGAAGAGGCATATCATATACTAAATTAATTTGTTGATCTTCCTTAAATGGATATGTCATAACAAAGTGTTCAATGGGATAAAATTCTATATCATATTCAAAATTATCAATATTGATAATAGACATTGTAAAAATATAATCTTTAACTTCTCCTAATCCAAAGAAGATATTATACATTGCATTTGTTTGTTCTAATGCTTCAAACATAGAACAATCTGATATAATTTTAGACACACTTTTTATGATAGGTTGATAAATCATAAATGCATCTTTATGTTTATAAAAGATACTAATCCTATAATTTGATTTTGGTTTTAATGTAATTTTTGGTAAAAATAACATTTTAATTTTTTGTTATAAAGAAACGATATATATATATTGTCTGCTATAAAAGAATCTTTTTTTTCAATTTATGTACAAACAATGTCTGATCATATAAAGAAACTGTTTGCTTTAATATACCAAGGTTTTAATAAACAAAATAAAACAAAATATTGTAATAGATTTACAACTTCATATGTAAATCTTATCTTAAAAGAATTGTCTAAATGTGAAAATGAATTGGATATATATGATATACCATTTAATAAGATCTTTTTGACAAAGACAGATCATACTTTGAATATATTTTTATATAGATATGTGCAAGATGATGAAGATTTAAGAAATGAAATAAAATCAACTGTAAGTAATATATGGAAAGAAGTCAAACATCATATCATTATATCTAAAACAAAACAATTGTTAATCGAAGGAACAGCAGATAGACAAAAATTTCAAGAAAACCTAGAAACAATATTTTTAAAGAATAAATCATTTTTTGTTGCTTTTTCAGATCCTATAGTAGTGGCTTTGATTATAGATACATTCATATCTGAATATTTTGTTTATTATCTACATTCGTTTGATTCAGACATAGCAAACTTTTGTGCAAATCATATAAAAGATTTAGATGATGTTGAAAACATAACACATGTGCTAAAATGGATATCATTAATTAATATTCCATCTGAGATTAATAGTTTATCAACAAATGAAACACTTGTTGAAATTAAAAAGTTTATCAAAGATGTTTTTGATAATTCAAAGATTTTATGTCGTGTTGCTGATTATCTCAAAACAGAAAACTATTCTAAGAATCGAAAAATAGCAACATCGAAGATAGTCTACGAAAAAGATTTGCCTATAACATCTTTTTTCGATTTAGTTTTTAATAAATATAATGATGATGTTGGTGTTAAGATGCCTGTTATACAACAAAGATTATCTCTTTTGGTATTAATTTTTTATGATTCATTTAGAGCTATTATTGTTGGAAAGATCAAAACAAATATTATGGAAGATATAAAACATAAAACTTTAGAAAACACTATAATCAACATAGATGATTTGTTGAATATTTTTATCGAAAGTGATATTAAATTATCTGATGATGAGAAGAAAACACTTATAGATGTGCATTTAAAACTAAATAAAATAGAAGACATTAACATAGATGATATGTTGCTATATATTATTCTGATAACTATATGTGCAACAAAACGTTATTTCTGGATCAAAATATTCAACTCATATTCAAACAATAATTCAACTATAACAACATATGCAGTAGCTATTGAAGAATTCTTTAATAAATATATTGTAGATAATCATATAACAGAAGAAGATATCAAGAACAAATTAAATAGTTGGCAATTAAAAATTAAAGGATGGAATGTATATCTGTATTTATTGAAGAATTTCTCTACAAATAATAATATACCTTTAAACAAAATAGTTTCACAGATAGAAGAACTTTTGAATAAATTAAAAAACACATCAATCCATCAAAAACTCAAAGTGTTTAAAAAGCATTTTCATACTAAATCTAAATGATTTCTTTTAGATAATAAATATATTAAAGCCATATAACATTTATTAGTTTTATAATAAAAATCATAACTTGAACATTTATGAAAAATCATATCTTCTTCTTTTATATAAGAACAATCTGGTATTCCATCTTTCCTCTCAACCCATTCTAAATATATCTTTCCATCTGATGATTTTACATTAAATATTGTATTTTCATAACATATTGTTTTAGGATTTGAATTTATAATTTCATCTGTGATTTTTTTCCTGAATAATATATCTGGTAAAAGTATATTAAAAATGATGAAAATAAACACAACAATAAAATATATTACAATCATCTTTCATTTATTTGTGTTTTATTAGAATTAAAAACATTTTCATTCATAGAAAAGTTTGTTAAGATGGTAATTATAAAACAAAGACAAATACAGATGATTAATATTTTCCAAGGTATAAATAAAGGTAAAGACTCTAGAGGTATGTCTTCGTTGTTATCTTCTGATATATATGCTTTATTGACTATATTTCCTCCTATGCATGTATTTTTTAATTTTAACTTTGTTTTTTCATCTAAACTTAAATTTTCTATATTGATCTGACATATATTTATCTTGCACATTTGTTTTGCATCTAAAATATATGTTGGTATGAAATTTGTATCTGTCATGTTACATATTCGATCCCAGCATACTTGATGTCCATATAATTTGTCATGTTTTGTTATCTTTGGTTTGTTTTTATATTTATTATAACATCCACATTTTGTATGTGTTGGATTATTATCACAGAATGTCTTTATAACTTCATCACAATAAAAGGTTCTTATTGAATCGTTTGTTTGTCTTGCTGCTTGACAATATACTTGACACGTAAACGTATCTAAATTTTTAGAACAGTAATCTTTCATTGAAATAAAAGGTAAATCATGTGTATTTGTTGTTTCTATAGATCCAATCCAATCTAAACATTTTGGATAATCTGGATAATATTTACAGGTTTCAAAATAAGTATAATTACATCTTCCATTTGTTGGGTTTAATAAATCTTCATGACAATTTTCTAAAGTATTACCCATACAACAATTAAAAATCATATTATCATCGAAGAATCTATCTATGAAATATGCTTTCACTTTAGGTCCTTCTCTAGGAGCTATAAGTTGCCATGATGTGTCTGTCCATCCTTTATCATTAAACCTATCTATGATGTTTTCTTTTATCACTAAACCTTGAGCAAAACTATATGTTTGTGCTATGGCTCCATTTGGTATAAACATATATCTCTCAAACACTTTATTATATCTATCGTCATCTTCTAAAAGAAGAATCTTTAAAAAAGACATAGATGTAACATCAGGAACAAAAACAAAATCGAATTCTACGACATTGCCTTTCTCAAAAGTAAATTTGTCTATAAAATCTTTATCATAAAAATTAGGATGATAGTAAATATACATTACAGTATCTCCTTCTTCTAAATAATAAAAACCATTACGTTTTTGAATGTATAACATACTTTACGATATGTCTTACGATATATGTGCTATTTGTTTATCTAATCATAAAAAAATATATCAATTATCATGTAAACATATGTTTGGAAGAAAATGTATAGATAAATGGGAAAAGATAAGAGACGTTTGTCCTTTATGCAATAAAAATATTTTATTCAAAGATAAAAAAACAAATATTGACAAAACATTTATTATGAAAATATTGTATGTATTACAACTCTTCTTTTAAATCTTTTTTATAATCTTATCTTTAAATAAAGATATCTCTTGAATGATCTTGTCATAATCTATAGGTAAAAGTTTATTTTGATAAGCAGTTTTCAATAAAGATGGAAAGTTCTTTTCAAACTCTGAACATACCATTTGTTTATATGGAACAGATACATATAAGATCTGAACAACAAGATCAATTATAGTTATAATAGATAGTTGAACTTTTCTTTTAGGATATTTTATATGATATGACCAATAGTTTACAGGATTTATATATATTTCAAATGGTGTTGCTTCTATAAGTATCATAGCAAGTGCAAAACTTATCTCAGTCCAATCTTTCTTATCAAAATAATCTTCTTCTATTGATATAGGCAATAATCCATTTTTTGATATATGATCTGTCATCTTGGCAAGAATATTTTTAAAACTAGAAACACACATTCTATCTACATGTTGTTCTTTATGTTGTCTACATATCTTAAAGTGTTCTTTTATAAGAGGAGATGTTTCATTGTTTACATTTTCTGATAAAACACTGATTTCATCTACATATTCATTTTCACTATCTTCTTCTTTTTCTTCTATATCTTCTATATCTTCATCATTTTCTATGTTAATATTTTTTATTTCTATATTAGCATCCTCATAATCATCTTCATATTCTTCATCACTCATAATGTCTGTCATTTATATTATAGGTAATGATTGTGTAAAATGCACCTTAATTCAATTTTTATTAAAGGAACTTAATTATAGATATATTTATATACCTTTTCAATTTTCTATTGTTAAAAAGATAGCACATTATGATTTGGGTTCTGTTGAAACACCTATAATATACATATATGAAAAGAAGCGAAAGAGATTTATAGATACAAATCATTTCTTTAATTATGTTATTGAGATATACAAAAATAAGAAATCTTTAAACAAAGTATGATTTCTTGAAAAATATATTTATTATATAACAGATTAAACAAAAATCATGGATAAATTTTTAAAAGAATTTAACGATGGATATAAATATCCTTGTTTACTTTTAAATAATATTTCAGTCCCATCTATAGCTACAAAGAAATATCCTAAATTACTTGATGATTTAAAGATTCAAAAAGCACCAGATGATATAACATATGATTATATACAAACCTTCTTTATGAGACCAACATTACTTGATAATCATCTAAATTGTATGAATGTAAATAGAATGTTAAAGAACATTGGTATTGAATGTGATTTTAAAAGTATTGTTAAAGAATCCAATCGAAATTTTGATAAATATGTATCTTTCTGTCCTTTATGTGAAAAAGAACTACAATATGATGAAAACTGTTTTATATTTATAGATGTTTGTTTTATGCATAAAGAATATATAGATGAAAAGTTCTGTATTCAACTTCAACAAGTATGTGATCTTATAGCAATATTACAAAAGAAAAGAACAGATAAAACATTATATACAGTTCATACACATAATATAACACAAAAAGAAATAAACAATTTTGATATAGAGATAAAAAACATATCATGTTTATATTTACACATTACCAGTAATCTTATGAATAATCAAACAAATTTGCATAAACTCATTCTTAACTTGTCATCATCTATTTTACATTTATTATATAATGTACCTAATTATCTTTCACATGTTGTAACTTTATTAGATTTTGTTAATTATACTTTGTATCCACGTATACGTATAAAGTACAATCTTTTCAAAGAATTAGATTTATATGAATCATATGTCATACAAAATATATGCATAATAAACATTTTCCTTCTTTTTGAAAGACATGTTACTTTTTGAAAACACGTTTTCATTTTGAAACACGTTTTCATTTTGAAAACACGTTTTCATTTTGAAACACGTTTTCATTTTGAAACATGTTTTCATTTTGAAAACACGTTTTCTTTTTTATGAAAAATATATTCTATATATATAAAGATGGATAAAATTCAACATTTAATAGTTGATAACCCTCTGTTATCTATCTGTGAAAAAGTGCTTCTTATGAATAAAATATATAATTTTATTGGATATATACCTCTTTTTTGCAATTTATCCAAAACAAATGATTATAATGATTTTATTCAATCTATCTCAAATATAGAGTTTAACATACCATATATTGATAATTTATATGAATCTTTTGAAACATATCTTGCTGATATAAAAACAACTCTTCTTGAAAACAATATACCTTTATTAAAACAAAATATATTATTTACGTTTTGTCATCACTATTATGATTTTAACTATTATTTTAACAATAGATATGTTTTCTATCAAGATCTAGATGAACTTGATGAAAAAAAATATATAACAAGAGATATAATGAAACTCATCAATATAAGTTATACACCATCAGTCAAAAGAGGTTATGTCATATTTGGAAATGTTGCATCTGGTAAATCTACATGGTCTAATTTTCTTGAAAGTAATCATTATCATGTTATACGAGAAGATGTTGATAAATGGAGATCATCAGCTATAGGAGATATATTGCAAAAACCTAGTTTTGAATCACAACTTTATATCTTTACTGATATGTTAACAAAACAATTATCTTTAGACTTTTATGATTTTATGGAAAGTGGTATTATAGGATGTTTAGCATTCTTTGTATATAGATGTTCAAAGTTTGAACTTACAACAATATTAAATATTTTATCATCTAATTTATTTTGGTTAGAATATAATTATTTCTTTTTAAATGTTGACATAGATATATGTAACACATCAAGACAAAGAAGAAATAAAACATATGATCAACATTATGATATAAATTTTCATAAACATATAGACGAAATATATCATATATTAAAATGCGAAATATATGCATCTGATTTAGAACGTCTTGATTCTTATACATCAAAAAAAGATTTAATACAAAATATTTTCTTTATAAATAAAGAAAAAGATGGAGCAAATATCGATTTTACCTAATGACATAAAACTCATTGTTAATCCATATGATTCAAGATATTTAAAAATCATTCTTCATGGATATGGTGGTGTACATGATATTTTTTATAAAACAGCTGGATTATCACATCTTATAGAACATAGAGCTTTTCCATATGTTACAGAGAAATATGCAAATGCATATACATCTATAAATGATATGGGATTTATATTTAACTATGATTCTGTAGATGAGATTATGCAAATTATTTCTGATTTTTTTCTAGACAAACAAAAAAGATTTGAATTGATAAATATAAATAAACTTAATCGATTAGATCAAACAATACAAGAAATCAATAATGAATATATATATAGAACAACATGTTTTGATATAGATTGTCTTGCAATTGGAATCATGCATGATTGTACATGTTTTCAACATTGTGGCAATATAGATACATTGAATGCTGATCTTATAATGAAAGCATTAGTTTCTCCTATATATGTGCCTACAAATAAAATATCTATTTTATACGATCCTTCGAGTTTTGACAATAAAGAATTTCTAACGTTTAAATCATTTCTAGGTAATATTGTATCTGTAGAACCTATCTATGAAACTATAAAATCACCTATGCCAAAATATTATGGTAAAAACATAAACATAAGAACAAAGAGATATTCTATCTTATTTGGTTTAGATAAAAAAAAGGTTGATATGAATCAATTAATGTTCTTTCCAATGCTTGTTTACAATGCACAAATATTCGAACATGATGCTTTTGATACAATCTATGTACAGATTGATTTTATGAAAGAGAAATACTTTTTAGACTTTCTTTTTCTTTTAGATGCAGAACGTTATGATAATCTTATATTCAACGTCTTGAATGTAGATGATGAGACATATCTAAGATTTATTAATCGTAAAATGATAAAATATCTTTTAGAAACAACTTATGAAAAGATATATGCTGATACTAATCAGATATGTACAAAGATATATCAAATTTTAAGACAAGAATATATCACGGGTAAATATGTCATTATGACACCACTAGACATTTATACACAAGAATCTGTTATACAAAAGAACTTTACTTATAATAATAGTAGATACATATTTGACGGATCATATGAAGATTTGGCTATATACACATTATATGGTATAAATGTTCCTATGAATAATAAAAATGATATGTATAGAGAAAAGAATCATATGGAATGTATAGCATTGTCGTTTGATAGATATAATGCTATAAAGTTTGATACGAGTTTTGACGATACGATAGTCTATGTTCTTAAATATATCTTGAATTTGAATCCTAAAGAAAGATTAGAATTAAAACCAAATCTGATATTAAATTTTCAAAATACAATTATAGACATACAGACAAAATATGCATTTATAATGTTTCTTATATCGATAGAGAAAAAACATATAAAGGACATAACATCTTTTCTGATAAGACAAAAGAACATAGGTAATATCTATTACTTTCGTACGATTGTATTTGAATCTAAGAAACAAAAACTATTCTTTATATCAAGCAATCCATCACAAGAGACATCAGAAGCATGGTTAAATAGTATGACTAATTTTTTAGATGATGTATTATTGACTAATTTTATTATTGTTAAATCTACAAAAGGAAAAACATATGATTTTTCTAATCTTAAGAGAGAGATTGTCGTTAAAATAGAATGAATCTAAAATCAAGATCTTACTCTGAAGATAAAGATATAATTGATTATTGTCAACAAAATACAGACGATATAAAATGTGAATGTGTTCTTAATCAAAATGCATCATTAGATGTTTTGACATTTACTCAATATGTATGTGTATCAGCAGCATGTTTTGATGATAAAAAATTTTCATTATTTTATACTCAAAATGAACAAAAAAGATGCAAACAAAACAAATGTCAAATATTTTTACAATCAGCAAAGTTTAGAGGTTCAAATAATATAAATATTGAAAATCAATGTTCGAATGTATCTTTGACAAATATTATAGAAAAATATTTTTATGAAGAACCATTGATATATACTTATAATCCAAATATAATTTTTTATAATAAGATAATTATGTTGTTAGGATCATTTTTATTTCTTATATGATTATGGATCTTTTTGAATAGGTAAAGCACGATCTTGTGCACATGGAAAAAGAAATTTCATACCAGATTTCAAACACGGAAAAAGGATTCTTGGTTTAATCGATGTATCTGATATGTTTTCAACTTCTTCTTCAGATGGAAGTTCAAAACGTTTTTCAGATTCATTTAAGACATCAGGATAGTCAATAGACTCATCAACATATTTATGTATGATTGTTTGTACATGATTATTATAATACATATTAGACAACCAAAAAGATGTAATTGTGACATATGCAACAATCAAGATGAAGAAAACAGCTTTTTGTAACAAATGGACGTGACGGTCCATTGTTAAACGAGTATAAAAAATTATGTATTTTTTCATTTTTTATTCAAATATTATATTTTGTTTATAATTATATTCACATAATGTTTTTCTATTTTGAATCTTATGTTTGGTATTATTTTTTGTATATGTAAAAGATACATTTTCAAAGATAATTACACCATGATCGTATTTAAAGGGTACAGATATAACAGTTCCTTTAAAGTAACTTACACTTATCTCTTTTGTTTTCTCTTTATTGTGATATAAAACTATATTCTTTGCTTTAATCTTATCTATAGGATAGATGTTTTCTGATGTTTCATAGTAAATACCAAAGAAAAGATGAGACAATGTTGCAGATTGAAGAATAAGTTTAATCGTACCCATTGGTGTTGATTCTAATATATAGTCATAAATGTCTTCTATGTCTAAGATTTGTTTATGATCTGCAAAGTAAGTATTGACTGTGAAGTTAACTGAATCAAAAGGTAATGTTTCGTATAACAACAATAAGCCATCACTAGCAGTTGGACGTGAAAATGGAATAATATTATTCTTTGATATGATAACTTCATTTATATTTACAGATCCTAGATTTATACCTGTACTTATTTTTATATGTATATTCTTAGGAAAAATCAATTCTTTATAATAATTTGCATATGCAAATGCTCTATCTAATTTTGCTTTATTTACCAAGTTATTCTTTCTAAATAAATCTCTAAATTGACTATATGTTAGAGCATTTTTGTTAGAATTAAAAAAATATAAATGTGGTGTTAGAGTTATAAGTTGATATATCGATTCAAAAACATCATGATGTATTAATTTATTTAAATATGTCTCTTTAGTTTTATTGATATCACCTATACCTAAGATTGTTGT
Organism: Macaranga tanarius; assembly: GCA_949673435.1. Lineage (NCBI taxonomy): Eukaryota > Viridiplantae > Streptophyta > Magnoliopsida > Malpighiales > Euphorbiaceae > Macaranga > Macaranga tanarius. Next base: position 10,744 of record CATIWO010227861.1, on the reverse strand, counting down.
TGTTGCTTTCATAGAACCCTTAAATGGTGTTGAAATTGCATGAAAGGAATATACTTTGCTGATAAAAGGAGATTTTCTCTTATATGCTTCACATAAGGCTATGTACCATATTATACCTCCTGCACTAAATCCTATAGGAATATATTCTTCAACTCTTTTATCATAAACCTTTTCATTTATATAATTTATAAGATCATTTGCTGTTTGTTTAAAACACTTACGCCAATCATATGTAAAAACACAAACATCATTATCTTTTAAAAAATGGGTTAATTCTGGTTTTTTCTTATCAACTAATGTTCCGACTTTAACATCATTTGACGTTAAATTCAATATAAGATTTTCAATTATACTATCTTCTACTTTTATTTTTAAAAGCTTTTTTAATATTTCATGATTATGTGTTGTTAGATAAAGAGCAGGACTCAAAGGCCAGATCTGCTCATTATTGCAAAACAATTGAGATTGACATAAACCATGGACATAAATATATCTCTTCATTTTTGTATTATATATAAATAAAAAAATATCATTCAAACTATTAATCTAAAATCAATACTAAATGTTGATTTAGGATGTGTGTATGTTGCTACATATCCTGTAAGTGTTGCATGATTATTCAAAGTTGGATGATATGCTATCTTGAAAAGTATGTTTGATGATGATATTGAACCATGCATATTGATAGAAGAATAATCATCATTTAAAGAAATGTGTAATAATTTAGCATGAATTTTATTCATATATGCTAATTCTACAATTCTAGGCATATTAGAGATATTGTGATGAAAAGCAAGTGAAGTTTGATTTATATCATAACAATCATATGAGTTTATCTTAGAATTAAAGATTATAGATGATGGATATATATAATTATTATTATTTGTTTTAATTGCAGGTAATTGTTGATAATTTTGTTTATCACTATCTATGATTACCATAGGAAATTCAAATGTCTTCTTATCTTTAAATGTTGTTTTCATATTATGCCAATTTATCTCGTTCATTTGAAATTTTATGATATATTTATCATCATCGTGTTCTTTCAATAAAGATACATTTATAAACTTATCAACATTGTTATTTATTTGATAAAATAATTGATATTGAAATATTTTATTTTTTAAAGAAGATTCAATTATTAAATCATTTGTCAATTGAGCCCACATATATACTTTAATCTTTAAAACAGATATAACATTTTTTAAAATGGGTGATAGAAGAAAAGGAGATATATCATCTTCTAGTTCCATTTGTGAACAGATTAAGAAAGATTTTGAAAAGATAGATAGAGACAATAAAGAACTCAAACAATGGTACGATAAAGCAGAAATAACTCAAAGAATGAGAGCTATAATTGATGATGTGTTAAAAGGACCATCTACAAGATATTTCTTTAATGATATTCGCATAACAGAATATAATTTACACGTTGATTGTATACCAGATATACAGAACAATCCTCGTTATACATGTATTTTTCTTTCAAATATTTTCTTAATCGATTTTTGGATTTATAAAAGTAATTGTGTTTTAAACAAAACATGTATCAATTTTCCATTGTGTCATCTCACATCAAACTATCAATTAAAAGATGTCAAACAATGTTTAGTTTTCCAGAAATTCACACTATCAAGATTCAAAGAGAGTTATATCTCGGATGAAGTTTTATTTCAAAAACTGCTCATATTGCACGAGTTTAAACAATCGAGAATAATACCATCTTCTTTAATTCTTGAATATGCATCATATCAAAAATACAATCTTTCGATAAAGGTCAAATCTGCAGTTTTTAAGTTAGGTGATCAAGGTAAGGTTCTTATAGTTTCTCCTTCAACTCAATTGATTCATATGGAACATGATATACCAGATAAACAATATTTTGCTCTTTTATCAAGAGATGAACTCTCTAGACTTAAAGATCCACATACAATCTTTTCTACAATGTTTAAAACATTTGTAAAGTTCATTCAAGTTAATAAGTTAATCTTTAAAACAAATGAATGTTTTAAACCATGTTCAAAGATGACTCTCGGAAACATATATAAATACGATAATGTTATAGGGTTTGCTATAAATGTATCTGAAACAGCTTGTGATTTATTATGTGTAACTGATATAAATAATAAAAACATATACAATACATGGGTTGTAACTATAACAGATTTTGATAATATCTTAGAAGGTTATGATATAATCAATCAAGATAATCCAACCATAACAATAATTTGAAATTTTATATATATTTTTTTATAAGAATGGTTAATTGGATCATATCTTGGATAATATCTAAATTTAAAAAAAATATCAAAATGGAAGATCATTTAACAAACAATATATGGATTTATGTTTATAATACACAGAAAGTTATATTTTCTAATTCAAAGTTTGATCTCAATTTAACACATGATGTATTTACATCTTTCTTAAAAAGATTCTTTGCATACAATGATTTCAATCCAAAGATTATATATACATTTCAAACAGATAAAAATGTTTTAGTTGATGTACATTTACATATATATGCAAAAGATTGTTTAAAATATATATATGAGAATCATATAGAAATATCAGGTTTAGATCAAGATGTACATCTATTGTTATTGATCAATATAATCAATAATAAAAACAAAAGATATGTTTATGATATGTTTAAATATTTTAGTTCATATAAAAAAGTATGGTTACAAAATATATTTTGGGTTAAACATATAACTTTTATTTCGAAATATATGTATATAGTTTGTCCTATATTACCAATAGAAACATACGAACAATTCTTCACTACAATCATAAATAAATTTATAAGTCCACCTTTTATGTGTCTTTCTCATATAAACATATCGTATAAAAATACATGTTCTATATGTTTAGAACCTATGTATACTTTTATAACATTATCATGTAATCATATGTATCATCACAAATGTATTTATAAAATGATAACTAATTGTCCTTTGTGTAGAGAAAATATAAATGATCATGACAAATTGTTTTATTATGATAGAATCAAATCATTAACTCAGGTTTAATATGCTTCCAAACAAACATGTGATATTTTGATATATTGTATTTCTGCTGTGTTTTTTTCTTATTCTTTGCAAAATCTTCTATAGATTGCAACTTATCACTATCAAGATTGATAATAGATATTTCTGGATTTTCGATATATTTTTCTTTTATTGGACATAAAAGAAAATATTGTCCTCTGACAAATCTAGCAACAACACTTTTTTTTGTTTGTCCAATTTGTTCTCGCACATCTAATTTAGGTTTTGATATATCTTCTTCGTAGACAATCACAGAAGGTTCCAATTCCCATTTTACATATACAAGAGGTCCAATGTTTTGCATCTCTTTTTCACCTTGAACAATCATAACATTACTAGAAAAATAAAAACATGGTATATAATCATAGGTATTGAGTGTCTTCATGATAGATTCATATGTTAAATCTGTGTTTAAGAATCCAGAATCAAATACAATACCAACGTACATTTTTGGATTTCTGTTAATCTTTTTAAGTTTATATATAGATTTATCATCATGAAGAATCTTAAAACCTCTTCTATTTTCAATAGGATAGTATATAGGAACAACCTTAGATCTTGCACCTCCTATAAGATGTGAAAGAGATGTATCTTTTAAATCTAGTTTTTCGATATCTTTATTTATATCTGTTGAAATATATTCAAGAATGGAATACATGATTACTTTATATATAAAAAATATAAATCAATATAAAAGATTAAACAATCGTTCTATCTTTAAAGAAGATGAAGATAATGATGATACTTTATTTGCTTCTTTTAACCATATCTGATAATGTTTATACGTATCATTAAATATACATGTACATCTGTGATAATCTTTCACTGTTTTTATATTTAACAAAATAATATAATATTTGTTTTTTGTTTTATTCATAATCGAATCTATCATATTATCTTCATCGTTTCTTTCTGTTTGTTTCTTTCTATAAAAGTTTAGTCTAAAAAGATTTTGTGAATGAAACATAAAATGATTTTCTATATCAAACATAATCTTTAGATCTGGATATAAAAGATTATCAAAGAATGGATATATATGACAATATATATTATAGAAATGTTGTATCTGGTTTTTTTTAATTGCTTCTGAAGAATATACAATCTTGTTATTGTATATGATTGTATTGTTTTTATGTTTATGAAATATAGAATTAGGTATAGATAATCTTCCACCAGCAATTATCTGTTCCTTGTCTAAAAATAGTATAGATGTAAGTTTATCATCTTGTATAGAAAAGAAATACGATTGTTTGTCTAGATTGTTTTTTAAATTGTTATTTTTTTTATCTAGAAAAGACGATATTACATTTTCATGTTTTAAAAGGAAATCAATTATAGAATCTGTGTGTATATTTTTATTTTGTATATTGATAACATATTTACCATAATTATCAATTGGCTTTGATTTTAAATTCTTAGGATTGTAGTATATATAATTTATACCTTTTTTTATATTCACATCAAATAATTTTACAAGAGTAAAGTTCTTAGATTCTATATTGAATATATCACAAACATTATCAAAGGTTTTTGTCTTTTTTATTTGTTTTATCTTTTCTTGGAAAAAAGAATTATATTTTATTTTATTATTATACATAAACAATTTCAAAGAAAATATATAATGATTATTTTGTGCAATCATATTTTTTAGTATATCAAACTCTTCATACGATATATACGCCATGGATAGAAATATCAATATACAACCAATCTTTGTTGATTTTGATGTTCCAGAATCAGCCTTTAATCAAGATATACCGTTTTTCTTTCTTTTATCAATTCTTTTAATTTATACAATAATTCTTATTGTTTTTTTCAAAGATGAAATCCTATTTGCGTATTATGTGATAACAAAACCTTTAAGAGAAATATCAGAACAAAGTAAAGAAAATGTTAAGAATATAAAAAATATCATAGATGATGTGTTAAACAAAGATGTAACATGTGAAGTTGTATTTAATTCTAAATATGCTCTACAATATGATCAAAATAAATATATTATGTCAATGGATGGAAATATAATCCAATTCAATTCTTTAGATGAATGTTTGAAATTAATTAATCAGATAAAAGATAAATTACGATAATCTCCATTCTTGAAAAAAAGACGATCTGAGAAAATCTTCAATAATTTTTATATCTATAGTTGCTTTTTTAGACAAACGATAATGTTTACATTTACATTTTTCAGTTTTAATAGAAGATGTTTTTATTTTATTATAATAGATTGTACAATATGGTTCTATGAAGAGTGTATATAATGATTGAAAAAAAGACAAATCGTTTATGTAGCAATTAGGAAAGAAGATAAACATATAATGACAAAAATAGTGTAATTCATAAATCAAGACATGATCTTTATTATCATGTTTCTTTGAAATACCAAAATCAGATATACGATATTTAAAATGTGTTTTGAAATGAAAAGTTAAATTTTTGTATTGCAATTTATATGCATTATTTTCACATAGTAAAATATTGTTTGGTTTTAAATCACGATGCATATATATATTCTTTGTTGAATATTGATGTAAGATATATAATATGACATGTAGTGTCAATAATCTAAAATATGATGTTTCAGGTATACAATATGGAGATAAACCATTTTCTGTTAATTTATCGACACTTATGCTTATAATCATATTATCAGATGCACATAAAGCTTTCTTCATAATAATCATTGTTAATATTTTTTTAGACTTTTCGTCTTCTGTTGTGTTTTGTTTATATATGCTATGTATAGATTCTATCACATCGATTATGTATATAATAGGGTTTTGAATATATTTTTGAATTAATGTATAAAACAATATCTTAAAACGAGTTGTAATCTTAGCTTTAAATTTAAAATCTTCATTTCGAATCATATGTAGATAATCTTGATAATTTAAATCATATATGTTCTTTTCTGATATAACTAATTCGACAATTTGATATATAGCTCTTGATATAAGACAATAATGTGAAAATCCAGTTTTTTTTATTGTTGTAAATACTCTTGGTAATATAATATATTTATTGATTTGTTTATTATCTTCTACCATTTGATTAGGTATATCATATTCATTTGAATTATCAGAAAAACATAATTTTACACACCAGTTGTCATCTTGAACATTACTTAGAACTATACCATAACTTCCACATCCCATTATCTCATACGCTTCATCATATTTTATAATCTTTCCATCTGTTATTTTATTTGTTATATAATCATTATAGAGTGATGAGATAATATGTTTTGTTTTTTTTTCATCAAGTAGAGATAAATCTTTTATTAATTTTTTATAAGGTTCTAAAAGAGAATATACACCCTTTGTATTAAAAAAATATTTATCCATGACTGAAGAATATCCTCTAAATCACAATGATCAAATCATACAGGAAATCTTTAATGAAAACAATTTACCAAGAATAGCTATTGTTGGAAAATCTGGTATAGGAAAAACAGAAATTCTTAAATATATTTTAAGACTAAATATGGATAAATTTGATATGGTATTTGTTTTCTCAGGAGTTGCTGTTAAAACAACAATTGAACAATATTCTAACTATATATTTCCATCACATGTTGTATGTGTAAATGGTAAATTGAAAGAAAGAATGATTGGATTTGTTGCCCAAATATCTGCTTTAAAGTCTGAGATACCAGATATAAAAATACTTCTTATTTTAGATGATTTAACAATGGAAATTAATAATTTAGATGTGACAAGTTTGAGACATGATGGTATAAGTATAATTGTTCTTGCACATTCAACATCATGTTTTAACATGTATTCTAGATCTTCATTTACACATTGGATTATTCATAAAGATGTTTCTTTAAATCATAGTGATCATAAAGAGTTGAATAAAAAAGTTAAACTTGTTAGATCATCTGTAAATGCATATGATCGTATTTTTATAATGACAAACAATGCTGAATATTTTCAGATAAAACTTGAAGACCAAGCAATAAAGATGAATAAAACATTTAGTATACCATATAATAATTTTTCTTTTGAAATAGAGAGAATAAAAAATTATGTATCTAAAAATCTTTCATCTCCATGATTTCTATGTTGATACAACCATTCAATTTCTAAAATTGTTATTAATAAGACAAAGCATATTCCAATAGAAAAGAGATATAAAAATTTATATTCGATCATTAATGAGATTATATTTATCAAAATAAAAATTTGTATAACTTGAATTATCAACATAAAAAAAGAATCCATAATGGAACTCAATTATATAATAGTTATTGTTATATATATTTTAACCTTTATTACATTTAGTTGTCTTGTAGAAAACGAAATAAACAATATACAAAATAATGATATCTTTAATATTTATAAAAAATATTATTTTCTTTTAGGAAGTTGGTTTTCATGTTTTATGGGATTTTATATATATAATATACGTGATAATCAACATGTCAATCTAACATTAAATCTTATCTCAATCTATTTTCTATATCTTGCATCTATTATTGCAGAAATATCAGCATCTATTCTTTCTATATTTATAAATTGTATTTTAGTTATTATTTTGATTACAACTTATTTGCATAAAGATATGAATATGTCATCAAATGAACAGATAATTGGGTTTGTGATTATTGTTTATTTGATAATGAAAACAATACTTTTATCATCTATCTTATGAAAAACATATATCATATATGAAACATCTTGTTTTGTCAAAAGATCAACATACGATCTTGTTAGAACACGCGACTTTGATGAAATATATAATACAATCATATGTAAAACATATATCATATGTAAAACATATATCATATGTAAAACATATATCTGATCTTAAAAATCGACATGTTAAAAAAAACAATCATCTTCCGTTAAAGCTACATGAAATTCTTGAGTTGCGGTTCTTCTTTTGATTTAGTTTATATCTTGATCTTTATAAGATTAAAAAAATAAAATCATGTTTTACATTTAACATATATCATTTGTAAAACATATATCATTTGTAAAACATATATCATTTGTGAAACATCTATCGGATGTAAAATATCTATCATATAATCTCGTCGGAACATCTAATGATATCAAAACATATTCATTTGTGAAATCATAATCTTAAGTCAGAAACTCAAGATCTTGTGAAACATCTATCGGATGTAAAACATCTATCATTTGTAAAACATTTATCATATAATCTCGTCGGAACATCTAATGTTATCAAAACATTTATCGGATGTGAAACATCTATCATATAATCTCGTCGGAACATCTAATGTTATCAAAACATCTAATGTTATCAAAACATCTATCGGATGTGAAATTATAATCTTAAGTCAAAAACTCAAGATCTTGTAAAACATCTATCGGATGTAAAACATCTATCGGATGTAAACATCTATCGGATGTAAACATCTATCGGATGTAAACATCTATCGGATGTAAACATCTATCGGATGTAAAACATCTATCGGATGTAAAACATCTATCGGATGTAAAACATCTATCGGATGTAAAACATCTATCGGATGTAAAACATGTAATTTTAATGTATGATATATGTCAAAACAATAGTTTTATTTGTTAAAATACTATTAAAAAAAAATGCATTTATTTTTTTTTATCTTATTAGGATCTGCATAAGACAAAAGATAAAAAGCTAGTTATATTGTTTATATTAAACCTATTAAAGTTTTAATCGTTTTTTATAAAAAGTATAAATTTGCTTTTCTTTTGTTTTATTCAGATCTTCACCTAGTTTTAGAAACAAGTTTGTGCTCCAATCTAATAATATTATTAAAGTGTTGATCTGACTATAGGTTAAAGTCTGTGCTTCCATTCGTTGTTAATTCAACCTTTGTGCAAGACAAAAGACTATTAGGTTAAGTAAAAGTCAGTGCTTCCATTCGTTGTTAATTCAACCTTTGTGCAAGACAAAGACTTATAGGTTAAGTAAAAGTCAGTGCTTCCATTCGTTGTTAATTCAACCTTTGTGCAAGACAAAAGACTTATAGGTTAAGTAAAAGTCAGAGATCATTTTAATTTTATATTTAGTTTGTTGAGCTATTCTTTAGCTTAAGTTTAGATATTACGTTCCCTTTGAGTTTAAATTAAACGCTTGTTGACCTCTGAAGTTCTCTTTGTGCTTGTTGTTCATTTATCATTTGTACAAAGATCATTATCATTTGTATAAAGTTCATTTGTACATATATCATTTGTATAAAGTTCATTTGTACATATATCATTTGTATAAAGTTCATTTGTACATATAATCATTTGTATAAAGTTCATTTGTACATATAATCATTTGTATATAGTTCATTATCATTTGTACATATATCATTAGTGTTGAGAAGAGTTTATTCAAGATAACATCTGTTGTTATCGCCTTTTATGGAAATAGTAATTATTACTATTTCCATTATTTTTGACTTCGTTTAGAGGTCAAACACTTTCTTTTTTTTAGTTTTTTAAAAACCACCTTCAACTCAAAGAGAACTAAGAAAAAAAAGTATGTTATTTTCACGAGGTCAATGAGCGTTTTTTTTGCGTGTCGGATTCTTAAGAAAAGTTGATATAATCATATGTTTTTTATATATAATATGTATTATTTTGAAAATCAGCATGTTAAAAAAAGAATTCGTTTGTCATTAAAGTTCTTTTTTTGATTTAGTTTATATATCAATCTTTATAATTTAAAATCATGTTTTGATAAATATTATACATGAAACATGTGATCTTGTCAAAACATGTGATCTTGTCAAAACATGTGATCTTGTCAAAACATGTGATCTTATCAAAACATCTAATGTTATCAAAACATCTAATGTTATCAAAACATCTAATGTTATCAAAACATCTAATGTTGTTAAAAGATAAACATCTAATGTTATCAAAAGATCAACATATCATATATGTCAAAACATATATGATATATGAAACATGTATCTGATCTTGAAAATCGGCATGTCAAAAAAAACACTCATCTTTCATCAAAATCACATGAAATTCTTGAGTTGCGGTTCTTCTTTTGATTTAGTTTTATATATCAATCTTTATAAGATAAAAAAAATAAAATCATGTTTTGATTTTATATCTCGATATCATATGAAACATCTAATGTTATCAAAACATGTGATCTTGTCAAAACATGTGATCTTGTCAAAACATGTGATCTTGTCAAAAGATCAACACGTATTACATGCGAAGCATATCATATATGTCAAAACATATCATATATGTCAAAACATGTGATCTTGTCAAAACATGTGATCTTGTCAAAAGATAAACATCTAATGTTATTAAAACATGTATCTGATCTTGAAAATCGGCATGTCAAAAAAACGCTCATCTTCTGTCAAAGTTACATGAAATTCTTGAGTCGCGGTTGTTCTTTTGATTTAGTTTTATATATCAATCTTTATAAGATAAAAAAAATAAAATCATGTTTTGATAAACATTGTATGTGAAACATCTAATGTTGTCAAAACATTATATCATATGCAAAACATATGATCTTATCAAAAGATTAACACGAAGAATATATTATATGTGAAACATCTAATGTTATCAAAAGATAAACATCTAATGTTATCAAAAGATAAACATCTAATGTTATCAAAACATGTGATCTTGTCAAAACATGTGATCTTGTCAAAACATGTGATCTTGTCAAAACATGTGATCTTGTCAAAACATGTGATCTTGTCAAAACATGTGATA